>CM035414.1:34201823-34229323 GCA_020310875.1 Ceratopteris richardii | reverse complement strand
GAAAGAAAGAAAGAAAGAAAGAAAGAAAGAAAGATAGATAGATAGATAGAGAGAGATAGAGAGATAGATAGAGAGATAGACAAATATATATATATATATATATATATAGATAGATAGATAGATAGATAGATAGACAGATGGACAAACAAACAGACAGACAAATAAACATAGACATTGATATATATATATATATATATATATATATATATATATATATATATATATATATATATATATATATATATATATATATATAGATAGATAGATAAATAAATAGATGTTGAGATATCAAGCTCAACATGTGATGATCCAAGATGACACGTATCAGTTTTTCATTTCTTTGACATGTATAGTGGTCACGCTGGTATATGTCAGGGAAACTTCATTGAACTTTACTAGATTTATCTACCAAGAGTGATGGCACATTTGTTTCTTGCAAGCTCACTCATTCATGGACATTAGGATTTGCCTCATGTACTTTTCTTTATATATGCCACTTGTTGTATTGTTGTTTTTAGGTCATTCTTGTACATTGCTTTTATATAATAGAAGAAGAAGAAGAAGAAGATCATTCGTCCTTGCCTCAATCTATGTGTGTGTGCTTCTCTTTGATTGTGAGAGTGTGTGTGAACTCTCTTCCTTATCTCCTTCCTCGTGACATGGTATCAGAGCTAGTGTGGATGCAGAGAGCTCGTGGAGAAGGCCGACAGTGAAGAGTACGTGAGAAGGCCTAGTGAAAGTGTGATTCACAAACAACCTCAGATTGCTATGAAAATTGGTGCGAAGGTAGAAGGCGTCAAAATATTTTTGAGAGTTATCCCTTTAGGATCACTTGTTTTTGTCAGATCAGAGTTTTTGAGCCATCTCGACCTTCCTTTGGAGTATGCAAGTGGGGCCCATAGAAAAACCAAGTCATTTTGCAAAACTATAACTTGTGTCCTGTTTGACAACACTCGTATATTCTAGATCTAGAATTTCAAGCGATTCTGTGTACCATTGATACATGAAAACTGCATTTTTTTTAGATGGAACTGTCACGTCAAAGTGCGATAGTGTTCAAGTAGAAGTGCTACTTATAGTGTTTTTGTAGTGTGTGAATTGCTGCAAAAATGACAAACGCAGATGGAATATTGAGTCAAATTATGAGGGATAAGCTGGGCAAGAACAACTTCCATGCTTGGAGATTTAGAATGAAGAATTTCCTAATGGGAAAAGGCTATTGGAAGTACATCGAAGGAGAGAACGAAAATACTATGTAGTTACCAGAGAGGAATCAAATTGCAGACCAGTTAAGAGCATATCAATAATGGAATCAAGGAGCACAAAAGGTAATGTATTGGCTATTTGTTAACATACAGGATAGCATGATTGGGCACATATAGGGTGCCAAGACTCCAAAAGAGGCTTGGAACAGTCTAGTCACATTGTATGAGACCAATACAAAGGCATGTAAATTGTAAGTCAAGAATGAGCTGCATACACTGAAGAAAAAAGGCATGTCGGTAAGTGACAACACCCTGAAAATCAAAAGCATATGTGAGTCACTTGCATCTATGGCATGAATGTAGATGATGATGATGATAAGGTGGAAGTATGCCTTCGTGGTTTAGGAGCTGCATATAAGCAGTTCAAAACATTTATTCAGACTAGGGAAAATATTCTGAATTGATCTGGTGTCCATGTTGATTATTGAAGAAAATAATCTTAGTGAGGACTCAAACTCCCAAGGAAAACCTAGTTCTGAGCAGGTATCCTACTCTGGTAGAGGAAGGGGTAGAGGTAGAGGCTTTGAAAGTGGAAGAGGACACAATAACCAAGACCAAGGTCAACAACAGAATCATGTAGGAGGTAGAGGACAATTTCGAGGTAGGGGGAGCCAAAGAGGCCGCAGAAATTTCCAAACAAACGATTCAGGTAATGATAGTAAAGGATGTTGAAATTGTGGTAAACCTAGACACTTTGAACATGATTGCAGGTTGAAGAATCAAAATAACAAAAGGCAGCAAAACAACTATGCATCCACAAGTGCAGATGATTCTGAGAAGTTGTTCATGGTTCAACATCACATGATGAATACGATGTCTGCTGATGTTTAAAAATCGAATGATAATGTTTAGTATGTTAATTCAGGTGCTTCAAATCACATGACCAATCATGCGAAATGGTTTAGTACTTTGCAAAAATTGCGAGTTCTGGATATGTTGAAACAGGTGATGATACATCACACCCTATCGAGGATGCATGAAACATAGCACTGTCTATGGAGGATGGAAAGCTAAAACATCTTGTTGATGTGCTGCATATTCCAAATATAACAAAGACTCTAGTTTCTGTTGGACAAATGGTTGACCAAAGATTACAATTCAGGTTCAATGATGATAGGCTATGTGTAGAAGAGTACAAACAGGATGGAAGATTGATTGCCAAAGCAAACAAAGTGGGTAGGATGTTCACCTTAAATGTGAAAATTCCTGAAATGAATGCATCCATGTTTGCAAAAGGTGCAAGAGTTATTGTTGATATAGAGATCTAGCACAAATGAATTGGACATGCAAACTTGTAGAGGCTGAAATTGATGCAGTCAAAGGAGATTGTCAATGGACTACCAAATTTCAAAGTTGCAAAAATACTAAAGGTATGTGTAGCATGTCAATTTGGTAAATAGTCAAGAGCATCATTTTTGCATGACAAGCATGTTAGTGAGAATGTACTAGAAATAGTACATACAAATGTTTGGGGTGTTGCAAAGACCACATCTATGGGAGGTTGCAGGTTTTATGTTACTTTCACTGATGAGCATACACAGAAAGTATGGGCATATTTCATGAAAGAGAAGAGTAGGTGTTCACTCACTTCCAAAATTTTAAGGCCATGGTGGAAAAGCAGACAGGAAAGTATACTTAGACATTAAGGTCTGATGGAGGAGATGAATACATGTCAAATGAGTTTATCAACTTTCTTAAAAATCATGGAATTCGACATCAGTTTTCATGCAGGTACACACCACAAGAGAATGGTGTTGCTGGACACAAAAATAGACGTATTGCAGAAATAGCAAGAGCTTTGATGACTGAGAAGAATATGCCTCATTGTTATTGGGTAGAAGTTCTGCATACTACTGTGTACATCATGAACAAAACTTCGACTACTGTTGTACATCAAGTTACACCCGAAGAGAAGTTTACAAGTAAAAAGCCAAACTTATCACATATGAAAGTATTTGGCTCTATTGCATATGTACATGTTCCAGATGATTTGAGGACAAAGGTTGATCCAAAAGCAGGTAAATGTATCTTCATTGGGTACTCCCTTGAGCAAAAGGGGTATAACCCACTCACATGACATGTGAAGGTAAGCAAAGATGTGGTACTTGATGAAATGTCAAGCTTCTATGAAAATGCCAAAGAAGGACTGAATCTTGAACCAAATGACAAAGAAAAATGTTGAAAAAGCGAGTGCAGAATCTCAAGTTTTGAGTGGACCGGATGCATCACCAAGCAATAGTTCCAACTCAAATCCATGGAGTGGAAGACTGCATGGAAATTTCAATCCAGCAAATTCATCAAATACATCCAAAAAGGTAAAGAAAAGTTGTCTGCTGGTATTAAAACATGTGCAGGTTTTGAAGACGTTGATGGAGATTCAAGCAGTTCAGAAAAAAGTCTTGATGAGGAACTTGGATTTCCCTCTGTGAAGACTCCAGGAGTAAGAAAGGCACATATAGATGATACAAGGAGAAGTGACCAAGGACCAAGAAGATCTGGGAGGATGCGGAATTCAGTGCAACATTTGACGTGTGACATTTATATGGCTCGTCATTGTGCCTACATGACCAAGGTAATACAAGATGTTGAACCTTCTTGTTTTGAAGATGCAATTGGAAATGCAAATTGGGAAAAAGGTATGGATGAGGAGATGGCTTCACTTTATGGAAACGAAACATGGAAGCTGGTTCCATTGCCACAAGGAAATAAACCCATAGGTTGCAAGTGAGTTTACAAGGTAAAGCACAATGCTGATGGTAGCATAAGTAGGTACAAAGCATGGTTGGTAGAAAAAGAATATGCACAAACATATGGCATTGATTATGAGGAAACATTCAACCTTGTAGCTAAAATGTCTACTATCAGAATGCTTGTTGCATTAGCTATAACAAAAGGATGGACTTTACATCAGATGGATGTGAAGAATGCTTTCCCACATGGTAGTTACAAAAAGAAGTATATATGGACTAGCCACAAGGACATGAAGATTAAAAGCACCTAGAATATGTTTGCAGGTTGCAAAATGCTTTCTATGGACTTATGCAAGCTCCTCGTGCATGGCATGCAAGGATTGCTCATTACTTAACCACCATTGGGTTTTCTATGCGTGATGAAAATCATTCATTATATGCAAGGAAAGGTGATGATGGCATCACAATTGTGGCTATTTATGTTGATGAATTGATTGTAGGAGGTGACAATGAAGCAAGCATTAAAGAGGTAAAGCAAATCCTTATGCAAGAATTTGACATGAAAGATCTTGGTGTGCTGTGCTACTTCTTGGGCATTTTGTTTATACATACAAAAATAGGTATACGGATGTCACAAAGACAAATATGCCTTGAATATGTTGCAAAAGTATGGTATGGCCAATTGTAATCAAATTTCTATGTCATTAGATCAGAATTTGAAGTTGGATACTACATCAGGTGAAGCATTGGAAAATGCTACTACGTATAGGAAAATTGTGGGAAGCTTGATATATCTCACAATTACAAGGCCTGATCTAAGCTACACTGTTGGACTTGAAATTCAATTTATGCAGGTTCCCAAGAAGCCACATTTGGATGCATTAAGGCATACTCTATGCTATGTGAGTGCTACCTTGGATTATGCATTGTTTTATGAAGTTGATGTAGATTTGCAGGTTCATGGATACACTGATGCAAATTGGATTGGTAGCATTTCAGATAGAAGATCTACTAGTGGTTTTCTATTCTCACTTGGGAGTGCAGCTATTACATCGAGCAGTAAGAAGCAAGCCACCGTTGCTTTGATGGGTACAGAGGCTGATTATAGAGGTGCTACACTGGAAGCATGTGAGGCATCATGGCTAGGGATGCTACTTGCAAATTTAGGTGTGGAAGTGCAAAAGACTATCTATTGTGATAATCTTAGCACCATACAGCTAGCACATAATCCTATTTTCCATGCTAGAACAAAGCATATTGAGGTACATTATCACTTCATTAGAGAGAAGGTATTAGCATGTGATATTGATCTTGTCTATGTGAGAACAGATGAGCAGGTTGCTAATATTTTCACTAACACACTTGGAGCAAAGAAGCTGAAGAAGTTTCGGAAGATGCTTGGATTAGAGGATATGATGTTGAGCTTGAGAGGGAGTGTTTAGATATCAAGCTCAACATGTGATGATCTAGGATGACACGTATCAGTTTTTCATTTCTCTGACGTGTATAGTGGTCATGCCAACACATGTCTTGGATACTTCACTGAGATTTACTAGATTTATCTACCGAGAGTGATGGCACATTTGTTTCTTGCCAGCTCACTCATTCGCGGACATTAGAATTTTCCTCATGTACTTTTCTTTATATATGGCACTTGTTGTATTGTTGTTTTTAGGTCATTATTGTACATTCCTTTTATGTAATAGAAGAAGAGGAAGATCATTCTTCCTTGCATGTATCTGTGTGTGCTTCTCTTTTATTGTGAGAGTGTGTGTGAGCTCTCTTCCTTATCTCCTTCCTTTGTGACAATAGATAGATAGATAGATGGATGGATGGATAGATAGATAGATGGATGGATAGATAGATAGATAGATAGATAGATAGATAGATAGATAGGTAGGTAGATAGATATATAGATAGATAGATAGATAGATAGATAGATAGCTAGATAGATAGATAGATAGATAGATAGATAGATAGATAGATAGATAGATATATAGATAGATAGATAGATAGATAGATAGATAGATAGATAGATAGATAGATAGATAGATAGATAGATAGATAGATAGATAGAGAGAGAGAGAGATAGAGAGAGATAGAGATAGATAGATAGATAGATAGATAGATCGATAGATAGACCGATAGATAGATAAATAGATAGATAGACAGACAGACAGACAGACAGACAGACAGACAGACATACAGACAGACAGACAGATAGACAGGCAGACAGACAGACAGACAGACAGACAGACATACAGACAGGAGACAGACAGACAGATAGATAGATAGATAGATAGATAGATAGATAGATAGATAGATAGATAGATAGATAGATAGATAGATAGATAGATAGATAGATAGATAGATAGATAGATAGATAGATAGATAGATAGATAGATAGATAGATAGATAGATAGATAGATAGATAGATCGATAGATAGATCGATAGATAGATCGCTAGATAGATAGATAGATAGATAGATAGATAGATAGATAGATAGATAGATAGATAGATAGATAGATAGATAGATAGATAGATAGATAGATAGATAGATAGATAGATAGAAAAATGAGAGAAAACAACTCTCTTATAAGAATAGAAGAGTGTATGGCTGTGTGAAATTTGAACACCAGAACAAAGCTTTTTTTAATAATCTTTTGTGTGTAGCTTATCATTAATACCTTCTCCAAAACATTATAGGCTTGAGATTGAGCCATTTATTTGTAGTTCATTCGTGTGCTTTTGTTGCTTGAGAAGTGCATTGTTCTCGGGCAATAATGCATGAGGTTGGATGGTATGTTTATGAAGCACATACATTTGTCGATGGTTTGAACAATATATATACATTTTTGTTGTTGAGATGTGTGTATGAAAGTTGTAGTTTGATTCCCACTCTAATCTACTATGGTCAAAGATGTTATCTTATTAAAGTTTGATAATCATTATATTTACTTTTGAAAATAAGAAATCTAAGTTTTTTTCAAATGAGTTAAGTTTTTTGCTTTTATGCATACAAATGAGGGGAACATGAACCTACTTTTTATGAAGAGTTAAATGAACTTTTTGGTTAGAAAATGATTGGAAGCAATGGGGCCATACCAATGCTCAATGGCAAGTACAAACATATCAAGATAGTACTTTTTGGTTAGAAAATGATTGGAAGCAATGAGGCCATACCAATGCTCAATGGCAAGTACAAACATATCAAGATAGCAGTACCTTTGTCTAATCATTCAAAATTAAGATCTCTTCATGACTGTTATGCATTGAATATATGTGCTTTTATTTAGTAGCAAATGTGAGGAGATCGAGCCATTGTCATTTAATGAAGCATATAACAAAACATTTGGTACCAAATGGCCATACAATCTAAATGGATTTCCATAAGGCTTATCTTGTTGTAGAAAGTCTTATCCAAGAGAAAGGTATCCATTTCATGTAATTGTAAGACCATCACTTGAAGCATGTGTGGACATGTACAATGTTTAAATCTAGATCAATAAATTATTACGACTTCGTTTTCAAAATGAACACTTGCATTAGGAAGTTTATGCCTCATGGTTTGGCTTGAATATTTTGTTCATATGCGTCACACTAGACTTAAAGAGATGTTTGTCATCGTTTTCAAGAGTTAACTGACTCTCTTTGAGTGTCAAAGCTCACACATTTACATCTTTATTTTGGCACTTTGTTTTTGTGCATTATGATGAAGCCTCATTTCAAGAAAACATGTAGAAACACTCTAATATATTCAGTCTTAAAGAAAATTAATTTGTTGTTATTCATATGGATGCAAGCTTACATCTGAAATACATGGATAAGCATTCAACCTGCAATTGTTCAATAAACAAATTCACACAAAATTGAAGACTAAAACTTCAAAAAAATTGTAAAGTTAATCTTCTATTATTTACATGTAACCTTTCATTTTTGGGTTTTTTATCCCATGGAAGATCATTCTTTCCACTGAAATAACATGAGTTTTCTTATGCACATTTTGTTGCAAGTTATGATACTTGTGTATCTACAAGCAAAATCCATCAAAATGTGTATCTACAAGTGTAACATCCACTATAGGCTACCTGCTTGGTCCATCATGCATTTCTTAAACAAACAAATAGCCTCTAATGACCACTTCTAGTTATGACATAAAGTACAAGATAGCTTTCACATTCATTGTTGGATTTGAATCTACCATCACTATGTTGTTTGATAATCAAAGAAAATTGAGAATGGGTGCAAGAAGTCCAATGCTCCCTACTCATAAAAAGCACATTAAAATGTCTCAACAAAGATAGACACTATTGAATAAAGAAGCACATACTATGTGACTACATAGCATAATTATGCATACCTTTTCACAATGGCTTTTGTAAGAAGTCTTAAGGCTTTCACTACAAACTTGACATGCCTATTTGTGGAATGATCACTATCCATATGTTGGCATTTTGTATGTCGATGGTGATGAATGTGAATATTACTTAATCACCTTTTTCACAATATTTAAGGATTTTGTTCCATAGTTTGTATAAATATCCTACAAGCCGTAACAAGTCTCATCTTTTGTACATTTGCAGCAACACACAGTCCTACGTTGAGCTCCTTACTCCAACTTTGCATTTTGTATGCATTCTTGTTATCCTAATTCAACCAAAAAAGAAACTTCTTTAAATTATTACCTCAAATGAGTGACATCTTGGTACCTCCTTGATTGCACATAAGAGTGGCATTCTGCAAGTAGCATGATTTTTATCACTATCTTCTATTGAGCTCTTTTTAAGCATTTATATAGACAGTTGAAATACTCCTTATTCTATGTGCATTTAGTCCATGTATAATTGCCTCCATTGATTCTCTTTTTTTTTTTCTTTTTTGGTTCTTCATATATCTTGTAAAACAGAAAGCTGAACATAAGGCACTACTCACATTAAAACCATTCCTCACTAACTCAATGCATATGTCATGGAACTCGCATTATGGGTTTGTAATAAGTTTTTACATAGAATTCCTTAATTAGTATGAGGTCCTGAATTCCATGTTATTATTGCAAACACGCACATGCTCATAGATCCAAAAATGAACCGTACAAAAAGTAAAAACGCACTAGAAAATCAACGTGTGCATGCCACAAACAAAAACATGTGATTTCAAAAATCTGAATGTACAAAAACCTATGAGACCTACAACCTCAATGATTAAGCATGCACACTAAATCCAGTTCCCTAACAAAAACTGTATGAAGCCAAACATGTAGAGTTTCTATAAATTATATACGTGAAAGACAAACTGAAAAAATGTTTATTACATTATGTGCATACTTATGCACTTGTTTTAAAAAAAGATTACTGGTAACCAATTTGAAAAATGCAAATCAAACAAAAAATCGTGAATGAACTTACTATAAAGTAAGGGAGCCAATGTTACTCACATAAATATCCACTTTCAGACCAGAAAAAAGACTGATTCTTTTTACAGTCAATATACGAACAAAAATCATAAAAAGTGCATAGTTTACAGAACTCTCTACATATATTCCTCCACTAAAATGGAGTCAGAGGTATCAGGTCAAAAGAGATGCTCCATAACAATCAAACTCACGAGTAAAAAGATTAACGTTTGCAAGAAATACAGCACGATTCATTTCCATAAATATCAATAAATCTTTTAAATTGAAGACTTCTCCACTTAGAATACACAACTTATCTGAAAGAAGCTCTAATCGCAAGGCTGCCATTTTCTTCTACTAACTGAATGAATAATTTTTCTATGCTCTATTCATGTATTCTTGGTTTTTTGCTAAAAAACTCCAAATCTGATACGGACAACTAATAGTAAAGCTTTGAACGTGTCATCAGAGGACTTGTAGCAATAGACTTTGTAACAAGAAAATAAATCCTTTCCTTGAGGTCATTCAAGTTCACCTATGTATGAAGAAAGTGTAACTACGAGTGTTAAGCCCTGTAGACATTGAACTTTCCTGTGAAGTCTTGAAAATTTCCAAGACTTCAGATCAAGGATCAAAAAATTATCCAACGTCCATCTTGGAAGTTGGCAACACATTTTTGAGATGAACTTTCCTGAAGATCACGGGATAGAGTAACTTTATAACGATGGCATAGCCATTCAAAAACGAATTTAAAAATCCCATTACAAGAAGATATAATGAACCATAAGAAGAACCAAGCAAATCAAACATCCTAATGGCATAAGATTCATAGAGAAGTACTGATAACCAAGGTAGTCCGGTGCATTCGGTGCGTTCAGTTCGGTACGTGTAAGGTACGAGGACCGAATGGTATCCGAAGGTAAGGTGCGTTGTTACAAATACATATATATTCATAAGAATCTAAGATATAGTATACACATATATATTATATATCTAAGATATAGTATACACATATATATTATATATTATGCATGTTAAAACTTACAAATAACAAATAACACAATGTGACTGTAAAGGGTAACAAGATATCTCTTTTTCTACCAAAATATGACATGTTCAATCCTCCATGCAAACAAATAGACCAATATTTGTCAGTTTGTTTCTTCTTCAAATCTATCACTTCCTTGCACTTAAATTGTCTCTGTCCTACATAAATACAGGTTTTTAGATGAAGAAAAGGTCTAAAACATGAATGTTTACCTCATGGAGGGAAGCACGAACAAGATGTGGCTATGAAAAATGGTTGGGACCATTGTTCATTGTTTAGGAATCAATTTCCAAAACATAATACTCTCTCTCTCTCTCTCTCTCTCTCTCTCTCTCTCTCTCTCTCTCTCTCTCTCTCTCTCTCTCTCTCTCTCTCTCTCTCTCTCTCTCTCTCTCTCTCTCTCTCTGTGTGTGTGTGTGTGTGTGTGTGTGTGTGTGTGTGTGTGTAGGGTGGGCGATTGGTCATGGGCCACGATGGGCTGAAGGTAAGTCTACTAAGGGCCAAGGCATATGCTTACGAGGTAAGTCGGGGGGCTCAAGGTACTCCGTGACCATTGGGAGGCCTAGGGTAATTCAAATTGAACCCAAAAAAAAGTGGCAGTGTAGCGACGAACCGGATGAACCGGAAGAACCGAATGGTACCGAACCGGAGGAACCAGAAAATCTTTAAATTCGACGAACCGAATCTACCCTGCTGATAACTAAAAGTCAGAGCCTGCTGGTTTCAGAAAAACAATCAAGTGACGCATGCTCTGCTACACAATACCATCAAGCCAGTGTCTTCCAATGCCTGCATTTCTGTCAACCAAGAGAAATTCGATTCCCGATTCTTAATTAATTTAGTTTAGCCCAACTTGTTTGGTTAGGTTTTCAAACACCTGTAGATTGTTCTCTGAACAGATTCAGAAAAAACTAAGGAAAACAATGGTTTTTTTATATCGTTTCATACTGAGTATGATTCAACTTAAAACTCAATATCACAGAGCTGCAACTGGACATTTTCGGGATGTTAAGGTTAGTGTTATGATGTTAATCAAATAATCGTGCAATCATGTATTGACCAATCTCATAATAGAGAAAGTAGATGGGTTAACAAGGACCAGATAAAAGCCACGAGCCAAACCAGTTGAAAACTAGAATCACCACCAAAAGCTATAAATTAAGGGAGAGACGATGCTCATAACCCCATAGATGTTCCATACATATGTACAACACATTCAGTAAGGATTACAAGATTATAGCAGATACTGTTACAGGAGAACAATTTTAAGTGACAGGAATGGAGCTTGATGAATATCGTCTAGGTTCATGGACTAGCCAAATAGCTGCTCATATTGTCTTCCAGTATAAAAGCAGTAGAAATTGTATCATGGACATCAAAGTTAGCAACCTGCATACCTCCAAGAACATTGTCCTCTGCAGTTTTTAATTCTTTTTGGTTACTCTTAGGTTCTGTTGTCCCTTTTTCCGGGGGCAATGCCTTAACATCTTGTGCAGAAAGATTAGCGGGTAACCTTCCGATTTGGTTTTGTAAAGCAGCCACTTGCTCATTTTGTGCCTTTGATCTATTGCCTTTTTTGTTCCTATTGACTTGTTTCAACTCAAGCCTATACAGGGCACACACATCATAATCAGTGAGCTCATACTCATACAGGTGCCACTCAAACTGAGGACTTGGCTGAGGATCCATGTAGTAAGACCTCTTTAGCCCACCCATGTCCTTCATCACTTGCTTTCTAGATTCATGCCATCCACGTCCATTATGATCTGGTAGGGATCTTTGTTTCCTTGTCCCGCTTTCAAAAGCCCGGCGAGGCTTATCAAAGAAAAGCCATTCCCGTATAGATTCAGCTTGCAGCATGTAAGTATCAAAAAGCTCTGCATAAAAGCACTGTTTTAGGCATTTGAACCAAACATTTCTCCTGTTTGGAAGGCAGACGGTCTACTGTTTATTTGTGGCTGCCAAGTGTCATTCTGATAAGAAAGAGATCATTTAATGTATGCAGCCCAACCCTCAGCAAAAAACAAATAATAGTAATTTTTGCTCAAGGGAGCACACATATTGGAGGGTTGAGCAGGAGACACTTTTCCAAACACACTCAAATTCAACATAAAATATTGAAAGCATACTACTCCCTTCTGATAAACTTCATATGGCAGGGGTGCCGATGTACAAAAATGCCTGTAGAAACTTACCAGCTATGATGAGAAGGGAGCTGCTTCCAAGGTTCTTTTTTTAGGTTTTGTTAAATAATGTCTAGCAGGAGAACAGAATTATCAGAAGCCAAAAAAATGTATGCCTCTGGAAAATGGTGAATTGAAACTTACCATTGTTTGTTCACCTACCAGGCCTTATAACAGTATCAAAATACACTATTGTTTCTCAAACAAAAGTAATCATTTATGATAATGAAATTAGGAAGGTTGAATCAGACCGACTTCTGAAATCATTTAGCAGTAGCTGTAACTCTCAATAATTAGGAAGGCTGAATCAGACCGACTTCTGAAATCTGAAAACTATATAAATGGGGAAAAGCCCAAAAAGAAGCAAGAGGCTAAGCCTGGATCAAATCCTAGCAGACAAGCCCCCCATACAGAGGTTATCACCAACTGAGTAAGGTTCTAGTGAAAGCATGATTACTCGTTCATTTGCATGACAATGGACATCCAAAACCTCTTCTCTAAGAAGAAATATGGGTAACATGATCATAACAAATACTCCCTCTTGCATTTGAAAATAAGCGTAATCAAATCCCATTACAAAACTAGATTGAAAGATCTTGTATGCACTTCAAGAATGTGACTAATGATTGATGGCCCAGAATTACAATATGATCCAAATAAAGCATCGTAGTAAATCCAGGCCGTTCTTTTACAATATGATCCAAATAAAGCATCAACACACGTGAGGAGAAACAGCTTTTTCAGTGTAGCGGGTGGGCCTATAGAGGTGGTTGGGTCTTTTACAACAGCCTTTGGGGTGTTTTCCATGTCTCATACGGCCCGTGACTGCACCACCAGTCGACCGTGGTTATGCAGCACTTGCTTTGATGGAGAGACAGTGTCACCAGGCACATTTTCAGAAGCCCCGCACCAAAGGGTGGCTATTCGACACTTTGGTTACCCCAGCTCTGATGTGCAGAGCAGCCATTTGGGGGTCGGGGGCCGGGGCTCACTGCCTCAGCATGGACAGCCATGGAGCGACCACAGATACTTATGATTGCCAGACTCATTTGTAGCAAGCCCTCAGCACCCCATGACATCATCAGGGCAGAGCTTGCTACACCATCGATGCTTATGGAGGCACTTTTCCAGACAATATGTCTTTTACACAGGGTCCAGAACATGGACAGAGAGCGCATCGCTTACAGGGCCTTCCCAGCATCATGAGACATGGCTCTAGAAGGGGACACATCCTCATGGCTGGCCCATCACGGATTTCACATAGACAGGCTACAACCAGTACACTATGATACCCAGGCCCCCAACTATTCGCTCTCTTGCCAGGAGAGGAATAGGATCATCCCCCAGGAGATTTGGCATACATACATACAGAGGACATGGGTCAAACCGAGGGATACATTGCCACGGAAAATGCTCTATTATCGTGAGCATTTTCCACACATCTCGGACCAGGGTTTTATTGAGACTCCACGACACATGCAGAGATACCTACCACACCATCTACGTGTTGGCATTGGGAAGCTTCAGGTTTAGAGTGCGAGGAGCACCTAGTTACCAGTATGTCCAGCATATTCAGATCTACGAGCTGAGTTTCAGATAGAGCGATCACTCCAATGGTGCATGACCACAGGAGATATGCGGAGGGTTGGACGCTTCATCACCGCAGCATATGAGAGAAGGGGACAGATACTACTGCCCATACATCAAGCACAGCTGAGTACCCAGCAGACTATTACCCCAGTTCTTCCAACGTGCTCCGACGTGCTGGACCACGAGACTGACCCCTCCCCCAGAGGGCATAGGACTTACACTTCAGCGGGCAAAGGCACAGAGAGGACTCCGTCGACCACATGAAGCTAGGTGTCGATGACCATGACTACATTAGGAGGACATCTTATGTATCAGGATAGTCCACGACCACAGGATGGAGCAGAGGCATACCACCACTCCATGGACAGCCATTTCACAATGGGCACTCCGGCCACTGCCAATGTACCACATACTCGACCCACCTCCCCCGTCACCATCAGCTAGGGTATGTACATTCAAATTTCACTCACCCCCTTTGTATTGGGTGGCCATTATCTACAGTGCCAAAGCCACGCTCCCCGATGCATCCCACACTGCACTATTCTTGCTATCTCCCCCACTTACCAAGGAACCCCCCCATTCCACCCTTTCTTTTTAATATATCTCTGTAGTCAATCCTAGAAGTCACTTTTCTTTTCGATTCTTCATAGAGATGACACAATTGTACATGGTTATGTTTCATAGGCCAAATTTGGCCTTTCGAGCCTCCCATCCCTATGCATATCATATTTGTATCACACCCATTGAGCATATAGAGTGCATACCCATAGCACCCCACACCTTTGATGCCAGTTATTGTCCACTCCTTTTATACCCGTCTTTTGTACTCACACTTTATTTTCCTTTTGGGATCACAGTGGATTGGATCATACTGTTGTATATGTTTTGTCTCATAGGCCGATTTTGGCCTCTAATAGACGTTAAAAAGTCTTTCTTTCTTTCTTTCTTTCTCTCTCTCTCTCTCTCTCTCTCTCTCTCTCTCTCTCTATCTATCTATCTATCTATCTATCTATCTATCTATCTATCTATCTATCTATCTATCTATCTATCTATCTATCTATCTATCTATCTATATATATATATATATATATATATATATATATATATATATATATATATATATATATATATATATATATATATATATATACACACACACATATATATATATATATATATATATATATATATATATATATATATATATATATATATATATATATACAGAGCCGATATTGTTTCTCTAGTTCTTCCCTACTCGGCCAGGGAGGTAGTGTGTTCACCGCGAGACAAGATGAACTAAAGAGACTCATGATGGGCATCGTATATACAGATTTTGATGGAATTTAATCCCTCATATTTGCACACTAAAAGTGAAATGAACCCAATATCTAGGTCCCTTCATATGCCTTTTCTGCTACCCTAGAGCAAAACTCTGATTCACCTGCCCTACACTGATCCAAATCACCTAAGCTTAGCCACTCTTAGTATCATTCATAAGCTTTCCAACAAGCTATACAACACCTCAAATGGATCTGTTTAGGTCAGTCAACAACTTTGTACAAAACAGACTATGCAGAGATGTAGAAAGATACACCAATTTCTTTGCACACAAAACTGATTTCAAGAAGCCCTCTTAGGGGTAGTAAAATACATATGTAAGCTACAGAATGCACTTTAAATCTCTTGAATTGGATATATAGACAGACTATGTCTATACCTACGAGAGACTAAAGGGGGTGTGGGCTTGATAGCTCCTCCTTGCTCCTCCTCTGTGCATAAAATGCCCTCCTCTTCATTTTTCCTAGCTTGGATAGCTGCATTTCAGCTCCTTGAGCCTTGGATGACACCCTCCTTGAGCCTCCTTGAGTATATGTCTCTTGGTCTTCAATGACCTACAAGACTTCCATACATTTGATGACTTTGCACCTCCTTTTATAGCTTTTGGATGCCTCTCCCGACTTTTCCACCTCCTTAAGACTGCCTTGCCCGATCTTGAGACTGCCCTAAGTGATTTGAGTCATGACTTTGTCCACATTAAGGTCTTTTGACCCCTTTATCCACCTAAAGCTTGCATAGTTCACATTTTCAACACTCCCCCTCAAGCTTAAGGTGGTAGTGTCCATATCAAGAAAGCTCATAGCCTTTGAGAACTTTGTTAACTTGGTCACATCCAAGCTTTTGGTGAAGATATCTGCAACTTGGTCCTTTGTACCTACAAAATGAACATTAATGTCCCCACTTGCAACCTTTTCCCTTACATAATGATAATGCATCTCAATTTGCTTGCTCCTTGCATGATAGATGGGATTGTTAGCAAGATGTAGGCTTGCCATGTTATCTCCATAAACTGGAATTGGTCGAAGTTGTATACCAAGATCTTTGAAGAGCTTCTTAAGCCACATTGCTTCACATGTCGTGAGGACTAAAGCTCTATATTCAGCCTCTGTTGAACTCAATGCAACTGTGGGCTGCTTTTTGCTCATCCATGAAATTGCTTTTATACCTAACATGAAAACATAGCCAGAAGTTGAACTTCTATCATCAAGACTCCCTACCCAATCTACATCACTCCATGCTCTTACTTGAAGTTCTTCATCATACCTGTATAGCAACCCATAATTAACTGTACTCTTCACATACCCTAACACTCTCTTTGCATGATTGAGATGTGTATCTATGATTGCATGCATGAATCGAGATAGAACTCCAACTATGTAGCACAAGTCAGGCCTTGTGAGTGTAGCATAGATCAATGATCCCACAATGTTCTTGGATAGTGTAAGGTCTTCTAGCTTCTTACCATCTTCCTTGCTTAACTTGACATTTGAATCCATAGGTTGAGCTATTGGTTTACAATATGTCATGCCAAATCTAAACTTCTTTCTTGAGAGAGAGAGAGATACCTTCTTTCCCATAGATCACCTCAATGCCAAGAAAGTACTTTAGCACACCTAAATCAAAGATTCTGAACTCTCTTCCAAGCTTCTCTTTGATGGTCCTTATTCTTTCATCATAGATCACCTCAATGCCAAGAAAGTACTTTCCCAAAGATCACCTCATACCTTCTTTCCCATAGATCACCTCAATGCCAAGAAAGTACTTTAGCACACCTAAATCTGAGATTTTTAACTCTCTTCCAAGCTTCTCTTTGATGGTCCTTATCCTTTCATAATCATCACCTGTCACAAGGAGATCATCTACATATATGCATATCAAACATATCTTGTCATTTGTTTTCTTCGTATACACGGATGGATCTGCATCACTTCGAGAGAAACCACATCTCTTCAAGAAGTCCACTAGCCTCTGATTCCAAGCCCTTGGGGCTTGCTTTAGGCCATACAGGACCTTCTTCAACTACAAACATAGGTAGGATGTTGTGGATCTACATACCCTTGAGGTTGTTCCATGAACACCTCTTCTTATAACTCACCATTCAAGAAGGCATTCTTTATGTCCATCTAGTAGATAGACCACCTCCTTCCTGCACATAGGACTATGAGAGCTCTAATGGTAGCCTTGTTTGTCACAAGGCTAAAAGTCTCCTCATAATCCACCCCTTGTGTCTGTGTGAAGCATTTGGCTACTAGTCTAGCCTTGTACCTTGCCAAGTTGTCATCTTCATTCCTCTTGGTCTTGTTCACCCACTTGTTTTGGACTATCTTCATGCCTTCCTTCTTGGGTACTAGTTCCCAAGTGTTGTTATCCTTAAGAGCTTTGAACTCTTCATACATAGCCTTCCTCCACTCTGGTTTGGCCTTTGCCTCCTCATAAGAATCTCGCTCTTAATCTGGCTCTTGATCTGCAATGACATTCATCGTGCATGTATAGTGATTTGCCATGAAAGAACCATATGTATACCTTCGTGGGGTGCCTTCTTCCTTGTAGACCTCCTCTCTTGACCTTTGGGATATTGCTTCTTGAGTCTATTGAGCTTTACATTAGGACTAATGACCTCCTCAAGCTCTTCCTCTTTGGACTCCTCTTGAGCTTCCCTAGTGTCATAGTCTTTCTCTTACAGGCTTCTATAGTTTGAAGTAGGGGATGATCTTTCATAATCATAACTATAAGAGTGATCATATGAGTGTACCTTAGATGTAGAGGCCTCTGGTCCACTGATTGTAATGGACTCTTGAGGTTGAATCTACACATCAAAGTCTGCATACTCCTCTTCATCCAACTTTGCCTTGCCCTTGTCTCCATACCATGATCTTGACTCATCAAACAGAATATCTCATGACACATATAGCTTCTTTGAGAGCGTGTTGTAGCACCTGTAGGCTTTTTGCTCATTTGAGTATTCAATGAACACACATTTCTCACTCTTGGGCTCTAACTTTGTTCTCACTTCACTAGGAACATGAACAAAGCATACACATCCAAATACCTTGAGATGCTCCATGGTTGGTTTCTTGTGATAATAGACTTCATGTGGAATCTGTTGGGGATAAAGGCCCCAAGGACTCTCCTTTTGTATTTTTTGACCCTTCCATGTGAAAGCTCTCTTCGAGAGCTTTCCAGACATATTTTTGTTGTATTTTTTGGACCCCAAATTGGGGAGTTATAGGCATTTACATTATTTTTATGACTTTTGGTCATTGGCCATGTGTGAACATGCCCAAATGACCTAAAAGTCACTTATCAATAAGACTTGGTCCCAAATCTCTCATAACTTGATTGGGACTTCTTCAACTTCAGCTTCTCCATCTTCTTCTCCAAATTTCTGCGCAGGTTTCTCTCTCTACTTTCTCTCTCCTCACGCAGCAGCCCACTCCCTTGGTGTTTGGAGCAACCGAGCACACCACGACGTAGCTCTCCCCGGCCTCTTTCAACTGGTATCAGAGCTTTGAGCTGTTCCATCGCGACAAAGTTGCTCAAACTGTTTTTCTACTTCAGCCTATGTTGAGCTTAAGGTGTTTTCTTGCATTTGGGAGAATTTCATCGCGAAAAACCTTCTTTTTTCGCGATAAAAGGGCTGTTTTTGGAGGATTACTTCAGCCCGGAGCAAAGCTGAAGCAAATTTTGTGCTTTTTAGAGAGTTTCATCGCGAAGAATCTCTTCTATTCTTCTTTTTGTATCCCCACAGGTCTTTTTCAGCATCCACATTGCTGATTTTTTCATCTACAGGTCTTTTGTGGCAGAAATTCTCTCATTTTTCAAGTGGGAGGACATGCACAAAGATTGAGGAAGTGCATACTTGCTGGAAACTTATTACAGTAGGTCATTTCTCTGATTTTACAGGTCATATTGCTGCAAAAATTGGGGCTTTTGTGAAAACAAGCACCCATTGCCTTGGTTTTACATCTATGTATGCCTTTTGTGGTTGAAAAACAACAAATTTGTTGTTTTTGATGCAATTACAGCTTGCTGGAATTTTCTGAAATTTTCTGCAGAAAATTTCAGAAATTGTTTTTTGCAAGTTTTGAACAGTTTTTGGGCTTAATTTCTCAGCTATAGTCTCCTAAGGTAATTGCGCACAGGACAGCAGGTGAATTTTACCTTTTTGGTGAAATTTTGAAGCTCTTAGTGTGCAAACATGGCCTCTACCTCCTCTGATGTCAAAAGCTTGTTTGAGATCAAGAGATTTGAAGGTAATGGTTTCGATTTGTGGAAAGAGAGAATGTTGGGCATCCTCTTTCTTAAAGATTGTGAAGGGGCTCTTGAGGAAGTCAAGCCTGAAGATATGACAGATGCAGCATGGATGAACCTAAACAAGAAGGCCATCACTTACATCAAGATGGCTGTATCATATGAAATCTTAGTGGATTTGAAAGGCCTTACAACTGCTTTTGAGGTGTGGGAGAAGCTGAAAGCCACTTATGAAAATACCACGCCTGTAAATCAAGTGCATCTTATGCGTAAGCTAGTGTGTATGCAGCTTGATGAGTCAAAAAGTGCGGCTGAGCACTTATCTTTGTTTACAGGTACTCTTTCACAATTGCAGGACTCTGGATTACCTCCATTTGATGATAAGCTTAAGGCCATCTTCTTGTTGATGACCTTACCTGATTCGTGGGAAACATTGGTTGTTTCACTTTCGAATAGCCCCAGTCTTACCTTTGATGGTGTAAGGGGTTCTATTTTGAATGAGGAAATCAGGAGGAAAGCTAGTGGAGAGGGCAGTGGTTCAGCCAATGTGGCTAGAGGAAGAACAGAAAAGAAAAGTGGAAATGTACAGAGGAACAGGAGCAAAAGCAAAGGCAAGGCTGAAGTGACTTGTTATCAATGTGGTAGGAAAGGTCACAAGAAGCCTGATTGCAGATTCTATAAAGCTGAACTAGAAAGAAAGAAGAACACAGGTGACAGGAAGAAAAAGGACACCAAGAATGAAGCACATGATACCTCAAAGGACAAAGACAAAGAGAAGGCCAATGTGGCCTCTAGTGTCATCATTGAGGAGCTATCAGATGCAGAAGATATACTTTGTGCTACTATGGAAGCAGAGCATGCTCAAGTTATTGATCCTTCTATTAATATTCATGCACAAGATATGCAGATCACAAAGAGGGATTTGATTGATGCCTTGCTTACTGTGAATGATGCTTTGTCACAAACATGGATTGTAGATTCAGGTGCATCGTTTCATGTAACTCCTATTAAGGAGTGTTTCACTACCTTTCATGCAAGCAGCCATGGACATGTATATCTTGGAAATAACCATGCTTGTTCAATTGAAGGTATTGGCACAGTGCATCTCACAGTGGATGGTACCAATGAGCTGGTTTTGCATGATGTAAGGTATGTACCAAGCATCAAGAAAAGCTTATTGTCTGTTGGGCAAATGGATATGCATGGATATAGTACCCTCTTTGAGAAGGGGTCATGGAAGCTTATCAAAGGCTCTAGGCTGATTGTTAAAGGTACAAAGAAAGGGACTCTTTATTGCTTGCATGGTAAAGCCTTGCTGGGCAAGTTTATTGCTTTGGCTGAAATCCATTCACATATGGAATTATGGCATAAAAGGCTTGGTCACATGAGTCAAAAAGGCCTTGATAAACTATGTAATTTGGACAAGTTTGATGCTAAAGGCTCAAAACTTGATTTTTGTAATGAATGCCAATATGGTAAGCAAGTAAAGAATTCTTACTACTCTGGTGTCTCTCGTAAGTCTAATGTGCTTGATCTTGTTCATTCTGATGTTTGTAGCATGCCCACAAAATCTATGGGGGGTGCTCTTTACTTGTTTCTTTTGTAGATGATTACTCTAGGAAGCTTTGGGTATATTTGTTAAAATCTAAAGATGAAGCCTTTGCTGCATTTAAGAAATTTCATGCATTTGTGACCACTCAAACAGGTAGAAAGCTGAAATGCTTACGTACAGATAATGGGGGTGAGTTTACAAGTGCTGAATTCAATAGATTTTGTGAAAATCTTGGTATTAAGAGGGAGCTAACAGTCCCATACAGCCCCTCTTCCAACGGTGTGGCTGAAAGGTATAATAGGACTTTATGTGAGAGGGTGAGATGCATGCTGTCCACAGCTAATCTCCCTCATGGATTTTGGGGAGAGGCTTTGAAAACTGCAGTTCATGTTTGCAATCGATCCCCTCATATGTCCTTAAAAGGTGGCATTCCAGAAGAGGTTTGGTCTGGCAAACCAGCTTCATATGACCACCTACGCATCTTTGGTTGCGATGCTTTTGTGCATATAAGGCCTGAGTTGAGAAGCAAGTTAGATGCAAAGTCCATGAAAGGAATCTTCATGGGTTATGGAGATGAAGGTGAAATGGGCTACAGGATTTGGCTACCTCAACTCAAGAAGGTAATACGCAGCCGAGATGTTGTATTTAATGAGGCAAGGCTGCTCAAAAACAATTGTGCCTCTAAAGATGACCATAAAAGAGTCAAATTTCAGCATGTACAGCCACCAGTTAAATCTGATATGGACCCTCGGGATGCACCACATATGGCTGGAAATGACAATGAGCCCGTGGTTATTGAGCCAGATGATGCTGGACAGCAAAATGATGCTCCTGAAGGGCATATGCAGCCACCTATTCATGCTGAAAACAGGGCTGGAAATGATGTACAGCAGCCTGTTAACAATGAAGAAGTTAATGTACCTCCTGATGTAGATCCATTGCCTGGTAATGTTGATCATTGGGTAAGAAGATCTATACGTCCTAGGAGGCGAGTGAATAGATATGATCCCTCTATACATTATATTATGTTATCAGATGAGGGTGAGCCTCTTACTTATAAAGAGGCAAAGCTATGTGAGCACAAGAAGAAGTGGGAGTTAGCCATGCAGGAAGAGATAAAGGCCTTGCATGCAAATGATACTTGGGATTTGGTTGAGTTACCCAAAGGAAGGAAAGCCATTCCAAACAAGTGGGTGTACAAAATCAAAACTGTTGATGGCAAACCCAAGTATAAGGCAAGGCTGGTTGCTAAGGGATATGCCCAAAAAGAGGGCATTGATTTCCAAGAAGTGTTCTCTCCAGTGGTGAAAATGACCACTTTACGTGTGTTGTTTGCTCTCACAGCTGCCTTGGATTTGGAATTATTCCAAATGGATGTTAAAACAGCCTTTTTGCATGGTGATTTAGATGAAGAGCTGTACATGAAACAGCCAGAAGGATATGCCATTCCTGGAAAAGAGCATCTGGTATGCAAACTGAAAAGGAGCTTGTATGGGCTGAAACAGGCCCCCAGACAATGGTATAAGAAGTTTGATGCATTTATGCTCAAACATGGGTTTAAAAGAAGCCATGCAGATCATTGTTTGTACACGAAAAAGGATGAAGATGGCAGCCCAATTATTCTTGTACTGTATGTAGATGATATGCTGCTGGCTGGGAAGAAAAAGAGCACTCTGAATGCTCTAAAACAGCAGCTGAACTCTGCATTCTCAATGAAAGACCTTGGGGAAGCTGAGCATATTCTTGGTATGCGTATAAAATGGGATAGACAGCAGCATACTTTGCAGGTATCCCAAGAAAAGTACATTGAAAAAGTGCTGGACAGATTTAATGTGGCTGATGCTAAGCCTCTTGGAGTGCCATTGCAGCCACATGTTAAGCTTTCCAAGGATGACTGTCCCAAAAATGATGATGCAGCCAGTTACATGAAGAGTGTTCCATATGCATCAGCTTGTGGTTCACTTATGTATGCTATGGTTGCCACTCGGCCAGACATTGCTCATGCAGTGGGAGTTGTTAGCAGGTTCATGGCTAATCCTGGTAGAGCTCATTGGGAGGCAGTCAAATCTATCTTGAGATATTTGAAAGGGACCAAAAGTAAATGCTTATGTTATGGAAAGGGTCCATTGGAGTTAAAAGGATTTTGTGATTCAGACATGGCAGGTGATGTGGACACACGCAAGTCCACAAGTGGCTATGTATACATCCTTGCAGGTGGAGCTATTTCATGGTGCTCTAGACTTCAGAGGATAGTTGCACTATCTACTACAGAGGCTGAATATATTTCAGCCACAGAGGCTTCCAAACAAGCCATTTGGTTAGCTCGGCTCTGCAGTGAGTTTGGGATGCTTGAAAAGGCACCTCTTCTTGGATGCGATAGCCAGAGTGCCATATGTTTGGCAAAGAATGCCATGTTTCATGCTCGCACAAAGCATATTGATGTGAGATATCACTTCATCAGAGAGGTGTTAGAGGATGGCCTGATCACTTTGATCAAGGTCAATACTTCACAGAATCCTGCAGATGCTCTCACGAAGTGTCTACCCAAGGCACAACATCAGCTATGTATACAAATGGTGGGAGTTACTTAGCTTAAAGGAGCCTCCTTGGTCCTTTAAGTGGGAGGTTGTTGAGGATAAAGGCCCCAAGGACTCTCCTTTTGTATTTTTTGACCCTTCCATGTGAAAGCTCTCTTCGAGAGCTTTCCAGACATATTTTTGTTGTATTTTTTGGACCCCAAATTGGGGAGTTATAGGCATTTACATTATTTTTATGACTTTTGGTCATTGGCCATGTGTGAACATGCCCAAATGACCTAAAAGTCACTTATCAATAAGACTTGGTCCCAAATCTCTCATAACTTGATTGGGACTTCTTCAACTTCAGCTTCTCCATCTTCTTCTCCAAATTTCTGCGCAGGTTTCTCTCTCTACTTTCTCTCTCCTCACGCGGCAGCCCACTCCCTTGGTGTTTGGAGCAACCGAGCACACCACGACGTAGCTCTCCGCGGCCTCTTTCAGAATCAAGTTGTGCACACCACCTGTTGGAACCCTGCTTATCAAGTAACAAGTTGTATTCACAGCCTCAACCCAATAAGAGAATAGTAACTTACCTTCATTTATGAGACATCTAGCTATCTCAACCAAATGCCTATTTTTCCTTTTTGTAACACCATTTTGTTGAGGGGTGTACCTCCATGTAATGTGCCTCTTTATGCCATTGTCATGCAAGTACTTCATGAATTCCTTGGAGAAATACTCTCCCCCTCCATCTGACCTCAATGTCTTGATGTGTGCATCACATTCTTTCTCAACAAGGGACCTAAACTTTTGAAAGCATGAAAACACTTCTATTTTTTCCTTGATGACATATAGCCATACCTTTCTTGAGTCGTCATCAATGAAAGTGACAAAGTACCTAACTCCTCTCAATGAAGCCTCTCTGCTAGGGCCCCATACATCTGAGTGTATAAGCTCCAAGAGCTTAGAGGATCTGTACTCACTCTTTGGAAATGGCTTCCTTGCTTGCTTACCTTGCAGACAAGCATCCCAAAACTCATGTAGACCTTGGCCTTCAAGATTTGGTAGCCCCTGCACTAAACCTGCTTTGCATATGCTTTTTAACTTGAGAATATTGATATGTACTATCCTCTAGTGCCAAATATAAATCTCTGCGATCCTTTTTTTTACCAATCATCACATAACATACCTTGTTGTGTAGGAGCAACATCTAGTGTGAACAATCTGCCTTCTTTCCTTCCTTGGCAATGACCTTGCCTCCTTGCTTCATCATGCACCCTTTTGCATCAAATATAACCTGCATACCTCTCTCTACCATCTGTCCTACAGAGATAAGGTTCTTGGAAATAAATGGAACATGGAGCACATCTTTAAGAGTCTTGACAGATTTACCTTCACCTAGCTTCACATCTCCCACGTGTGTAATGGGATGCTCAGTGTTATCTCCTATCTCCACACAACCTTTTGAGCTTGGGACCTTCATATGAACAAAAGATTCCTCCATATATGACATGTGGTTAGAGAACAAAAGATTCCTCCATATATGACATGTACCAGTTTGTATCCTTGGGATCACTAGTGTAGCCATGTCTCATGGCTAGGAGGGTCTCCTTCTCAATGCTCATCATCCTTCTTGGAGTTGTTAGCATAGTTCCCTTGCTCCTCCTCCTTGTTGCCTTTGTCATCCTTGAACCAGCAATTTGAAGAAATATGATTCTGCTTACCACATAAAACAAGTTTTACCTTGATGAGGGTTGTTCTTCCCTTTGTCATTCTTGGCCTTCCTTGAAGTGATGCCTTGCTATCTCCTTCTGAATCTGAATCTTCTTCCTTGGAATGCTCCCACTTGCCTTTTCCTTCTTTCCTCTTCTTGTCACTCTTGCCTTTGCCTTTGCTAGCATATAGGACCTGTGAGTGACCATCCTTCTTGGATGTGTCTCCTATGGCAACCTCTTTTGCCACTAGGTGTGGAATCAACTCCTCAAGAGTTGGTAGAGGATCTCTATACAAGGTGGTAGTAATGAGGGGTTTCCACTTGTCTTCCACTCTCAACCCATTGAGAGTAATCTACACAAGGTCTTCCTCATCTACTTTGCAACCAATGGATGCCAATTGCTACCTCAACTCCTTCACTTTCAAGGTGTAGTCAACAATAGATTGACCACTACCCTTCTTCAAAGAATGGAGTTCATTCTTAAGCTTCATCTTTTTGCTTTTTCTAGAAGTGGCATATATCTTCTCTAAGGCCTCAAACATCTCTAGCATGATCAAACTCTGATATATGACCAATCATAGTGTTAGAGATTACCTGTGATATGTAGAAGATAGCTCTCCTATTCCTTTCCTCCCAATCCTTCAACATCTTCAATTCTTGATTGGTGATCTTTGGACCTTGGGGATCCACATTGGGCTTATCTTCATCTCCACACACAATAGGCCATAAACCTTTGCTCATGAGATAGTTCATGACTCTAAACCTCCATGGTTGATAGTCGATTTTGTCACACAACTCCACTTTTTGACCTAGATCTTCCACAATGAATGGGAAATTAGGGTTACAATGAAATGTACCTCTTAGCCTTGATGTCCAAGCTTTTGTGTCCTTCTCCTAGAGTCTTTAAAGGATGTTTCCTTCTCTGATACCAACTGATTGAATTTAATCCCTCAGATTTGCACACTAGAAGTGAAATGAACCCAATACCTAGGTCCCTTCATACACCTTTTCTGTTACCTGCAACAAAACTCTGATTCATAAATCCGTGTTGGCATAAATCAACTGGAGTGATGTCACCACAAGAGATTGGAGCTCCAAGAAGTTGTAGCTTACATCCTCAAGAAGTATAGGCTTTTTAGAGCTCCATTGACCAGATATTGTTAAAACTTAACACGAGATGTTAGCTCAAATAGTATGCTCATCAATGGTCTTACAAATTTAAAGCTCTGTGGACCTTCCTTGATTATATTAAACATTCTTACCTCCAATGGCTCATTCTACATCAAGGATTATGGATTGGCCCCAGAGTCAGGAAAATCATACCTAATGGAGGCTTGTGCACATTCTGTGGCATAGTGGAGGATGTTTACCACCTGTTCTTTGACTCTAGCCATGCTAGGAAATTGTGGTAGCCTGTGGATTTGTACCTTCAGAAACGTGGAGCCCCCCAGGCTTAATCATACAGACATTCTTCTTGGGTGTTGTAGAAACATGGATCTTCTTTTGTGGTATATCTAGAGAGGTCACATTTTATGGTTAATCTGGCTTAGCAAGAACAATGCCATTTATTGTAAAGGAAATAGAAATTTCCTCTTGTCCTTGCCTAAAATCTTGAGGAAAGTGTCTTCTAAATGTTTTTTTGTATCACCAAAGCTCCTAGTCCCAATGAGAATATCCATAGTCTGATCTATGAATGTAAATTCAACAAATGGAGATCACTTATCTCCCCCTTGTACTCTAGTCTAAGGTTAGACATGGCTAATACTCTGTAATTGTGCATGTGTGGCTCCTTCCCCATGCACAGAATGTATACTCCTCCATTAATATAATTTTCTTGTTTTCTCTTCAAAAAAAAAAAACTTTAATTCATCACCTAAGCTTTTAGTCACACTTAGTATGGTTCATAAGCTTTCCAACAAGCTATAGAACACCTCAAATGAATCTGTTTAGGTCA
>CM035414.1:34064323-34196823 GCA_020310875.1 Ceratopteris richardii | reverse complement strand
AATTTCACAACTAGACACCCACTCCAATTTGCCAATGTCTTCAAAAAGAAGATCTAGGCAATGGCATGCATAAAAAATATGTGTGGCCATTCATTTTCAACCATTTCTCCTTCCCTTACGGTTATAACCTCTAGGATCATCCCTGTTGGACAAGACAAGACACAAGCCATATTCACAAACAATAGAACGGCGGACATCATACTCACCTCCCAGCCGTAGAGCCAATACGGGCTCAACCCCGAGCCTAGGAGCTTGCAGCCAAGCAGGCAGCCGCCTCCAAGGGACTGGAGTCCCATACCACCAGGCCCCCTCCAGTACGGGTGACGAGGCTCTGCCAAAGGGCCAAGAGTCCAAGTGCCTCACACGAGAGATATCTCACAAATGAGCCCATGGGTCCTATTTATAGGCTCAAATGAGGAGGTGGCCCCATTCACACTGGGCAGCCGGTTCATATTTGGCCGGACACTTTTAACTACAGGCGCCCATCCAAATGTCCGTTAATTTTGGGGATGTAACACTTACACAATTGGATGCATTATCCATGCAAACTTGTACTACATTTTCAGGAACAACTTCAATAATGATCTCCTTCA
The DNA here is from genome assembly GCA_020310875.1 of Ceratopteris richardii. Lineage (NCBI taxonomy): Eukaryota > Viridiplantae > Streptophyta > Polypodiopsida > Polypodiales > Pteridaceae > Ceratopteris > Ceratopteris richardii. The sequence continues at coordinate 34,196,230 of CM035414.1, read as the reverse complement.
ATGTTTGAAAATAAATTCACCAGATTTTTATGACCTGATGTATCAATCGATTTCAAAAATATGGTCCCATGAATAGAGGAAGCAAGAAAGTTGATAATAGGTCTATACCTAGTATCAAACCATCCATCAGAAACAATTGTGCATCCATATTTTCTCCACTTTTCTTTTATGATATTGAAATCATTTGCAATGACTTGGATCTCATCATTCAATTCAGTTTTTCTCAATGCATGAAAAGAAGGGACAATAAAAGCAGGACCAACATGCCCAATAGCTACAACCATTTCCTTGAAATACGAGCTTCTCACTTTCCAAAAAGGTATATCTTCAGCATAAAAGAAGCGACGAAAAGCAATTTTTGCTTTTTTGCAAGCTTCCACATTCCATGCTCTAGATATAGCTTGTTGCTTTAGATATAGCTTGTTGGCTGAGCTTTCTTTTCTTGGAAGAAGAGAGATGAACATTCTTGCTAGCTTGTCCACTTTCCTATAAATCCACATGTCCATGCACATTTTGTGTATCATTTGATGCATGATCAATGCCAACATCATCCACAATGTCATCTACATTTGGCACTTCTTAGAAGTGCCTACATCGGCATGTCCAATGGACTTCTTCAATGCTTCCTTCACAATGTCACATTATTGGGGACTTTACCACAAGGTGATACACCATAGCCCGGCAATCCCAAAATATGAGCTCGGATACGTGAAGGGCCTCCATCAAATTTATGTGAGCAATACAACATTGACAAGTAAATTGCCCATTCCCCAAAGCCTTCACTTGGATAACATGCTCCCATACTTGGCTTTTGCTACGGCCCATTGCTGTTGGAAAAATATATCTCGCTAAGAGACGAAAAAAAATAAAAAATTAGAATCTTCAATCAATATGACCCCTGAAGACTGAAGTCATGAATCATGACTCATGAAAACTCTCAGCATTATTTCGATTGCATGTTGAACAAAGGGATATAAACTCTCAAAGAGTCAAAACTGAGGGCACAATCATCACTCACACCCATATTACCCAGAAACGCCGTTTCTTGGCCCCCGAAACGGAACGGCCGTTTCAGGGAAACGGCCTGGCCTGGAAACGTCGTTTTTGGGCCAACTTCTTCCAGATTTTTTTTTTTTTTTTTTTTTTGAGAACGGCTCATTCAAAGCTTTATTCCAAGTGTTTTTGAAGGTTCGAGCCAGAGAGAGAGAGAGAGAGAGAGAGAGAGAGAGAGAGAGAGAGAGAGTCCCACTATCTTGAAGCCCACATCAAATGTTTCTAGCAAATGGCCCGACCAAGTTTTTCTAGATTTTTTATTTGAGAACCGCTCATTCAAAGCCTTATCCCAAGTGTTTTTGAAGGTTCGAGCTAGAGAGAGAGAGAGAGAGAGAGGGAGTCCCACTATCTTGAAGCCCACTATGATCTACCTTGAAGTTGGAACTTGGTATTAGGTAACTACTAACTTGGTGCCCATAGTATACATTATGTGTGTAGTAAGCATCTAATATGTGTGTAATACGTATGCACATTATGTGTGTCACTGTGTGTATGTAGTATATAATTATGGTGTGTGACATGTGCAGTATGTACTATGTACTATGTATTTACATTATGTGTGTGCAATAGTGTATGTATGTATTGTGTGTAGTATGTACTATGTATGTACATTATGTGTGTAGCATGTATGTAATATGTGTGTGTACTACGTATGTACATTATGTGTGTATGTATGTAGTATGTATGCATTGTGTGTAGCATGTATGCATATTATGTGCAGTATCATGTATGTAATATGTATGTAACATGTATGTGATGCGTGTATGAATGTTCAATGCATGTATGTACTATCCATGAGTGTGTGGACTTAGCACTGTGTGTGTGTGTGTGTGTGTGTGTGTGTATATATATATATATATATATATATATATATATATATATATATATATATATATATATATATATATATATATATATATATATATATATATATATGTCCTCCGTTTCCCGTTTCTTGCCGTTTCCAAATTTTTGGAAACTCCGTTTCCAACTGGTTCGAACCGACCGCTTCCAACCGTGCTGGGCTATATGCTCACACCCCGGAGGGAGGGAGGCACACTCGGGATGCTAACTTTGCACATAGTACATACTATAGCTCTTGGAAGTTGGCCTGATGCTGGTCACGTATCGCGATCTGTGACACCCTTGGGCTCTCGGTTCCTCAAGACTCAATTCGAAGTTAATTTCGTTAAAAACTGAGAGCATAAAATTAAACGCAAACGTCGCCGTACGTTTCCAATTAGACTCCAATCATGCGCATACGTTTTCGTACAAACGGAAAAAATTCCGTACACGTACGACTATAATATGTATGTATGCATATGTGTATGTATATATATATATATATATATATATATATATATATATATATATATATATATATATATATATATATATATATATATATATATATATATATATATATATATATATACATATATACATATATATATATATATATATGTGTGTGTGTGTGTGTGTAGCATTAAGTAATTTGAATTTTAATTCTTGACTACCAATAAAATTTATCGCTTGCAACATTCAAGGCTTAAGGACATGTACTAAATGGACGATTCACTAATCATGTATTTGCTACGCTCAAGAGCACGAAGTTCATTGTCAAAGGAATCAAGTGCAACATAATGATTTTTTTTTTTTTTTGGGTCCAAGCCCGTATAGCCTAGGTTGACCTTTGAATGTGGGAGGAAGTCCCCAGTTCAAATCCTGGCTGTACATATCCATGAGTTCCCCAAGATGGGTACCTCTACCTTATGGGGTCGGGTGTGTCTTTCTCGTTCATTGTACGTCCCAAAAAAAGAACATAATGAATTTTTGGATTGCATATGCATGGATCTCAGCCTCCTATTTTGAATGTTTTCGCAATATTCATCGTATAGTAACCCCTTACGTATATAACAACCCCCTTCAATGTCTTCTCATGTATGCTTATGGGATGGTGTGCCTCATCTCTTGGGTCAACATCCAGGGCCATAACATTTACGTCGATCGTTCTCAAAAGTGGGATACTTTGGTTGCTCTCTCCTCTCTTGCAACTAACATGCTCATACACACTTCATTGCAAAATTTTGATTCCCTCCAATATCCGGTGCATGCTATATTGATCCCCAAAGCTGGACATCTCACAATACTTTTTGAATCGTGCCCAATTACCTCGCTTGGTATTCTATACAAAACTGTAAATCAGGCTTTTTTCTATTTGCTTACAAAGACCTCTAACAACAATCATTCACCCTCCTCAATATGGATTTCTGCAAAGCCATTCTATTTATGGCAATGTTCTCTTTGATATGGAGTGTATTAAGCCATAAGATCCATAGTCACCCACCCTAGAGCCTCGGAACTTGAAGCTACACCTCTTGAGATCACCTCAAGGGTCAGCATCGCGTACTGTCGCACCCACACCATATAAGCGCACAGGTGACTCCACTAAGTTCCAAGAGCCCAAGTGCCTCATACAAGGAATCTCTAATAAATGAACCCCAAGGGACCTACTAATAAGCTCATTCAAGATGGACAAGCACTCTACACTTGGTCCGACACTTTTAACTCCAAGCGCCCATCCAAATGTCCTTTCCGTTTGGGGACATAACACATACCCACCTTTCAACCCTCCCACCTACACACCCTACCACCTACTTACCTACTTGGCTACCTACCTACCTACCTATCCATCCATCCATCCGTCCTCTCCCTCCCTCCCTCCCTCCCTCCCTCCCTCCCTCCCTCCCTCCCTCCCTCCCTCCCTCCCTCCCTCCCTCCCTCCCTCCCTCCCTCCCTCCCTCCCTCCCTCCCTCCCTCCCTCCCTCCCTCCCTCCCTCCCTCCCTCCCTCCCTCCCTCCCTCCCTCCCTCCCTCCCTCCCTCCCTCCCTCCCTCCCCTCCCTCCCTCCTCTCTCTCTCTCTCTCTCTCTCTCTCTCTCTCTCTCTCTCTCTCTCTCTCTCTCTCTCTCTCTCTCTCTCTCTCTCTCTCTCTCTCTCTCACCCTAGCCTTTGCCCAGATAGAGTACTTGAACTCTATTGTACACATGTCAAGAGAGTTCATGATGGAAAAACTCCCTCCATACTGCCTGAAACCCTAACCCTAGCCCTTCTCTCTCTCCCTAACCCTAACCTTAGACTTAGCCCTTGAAAGAAGCCCTAAATCTTAATCCTAACCCTAACCCTAACCCTAGAACGAAGCTCTAAATCTTAACCCTAACCTCTCTCTCTCTCTCTCTCTCTCTCTCTCTCTCTCTCTCTCTCTCTCTCTCTCTCTCTCTCTCTCTCTCTCTCTCTCTCTCTCTCTCTCTCTCTCTCTCTCTCTCTCTCTCTCTCTCTCTCTCTCTCTCTCTCTCTCTCTCTCTCTCTCTCTCTCTCTCTCTCTCTCTCTCTCTCTCCATGGCTCCCAAGTTGGAGGAACAGCTGGCCACCTTAGAGCATATCCTCCGAGAGTTAATAGGAAAACAGAAGAAAGAAGGAGATTCTGCACTGAACGGGGTTACCCGCAAAGTTGCCGCCCTCGAAGCAAAGGTGGCAACCTTGGAGAAGGAAAACGAGTCCCTTCGGGAAGAGCTTCTTGCTACCCGCAAGCAGCACTCACAGGACAAGGAGGAGTTGTACACTGAGCTTACTAAGATGAGAACGAAACTGGAAAGCATACGCAAGGAGGGGGAGATCACCCCTCAGTTAGAGGACATTCGGGTGACTATCAAAAAGGAGTGCATGGAGGTGGTTCAGAGCGAGCTTGAGACTAAGAAGGATGGTTGGGTCGAGGTTGTGAAAAAGAACCTTCGACAGGAGGCAAAGAAGAACAACCACCATGAGGAGATCCCCATAGTACACACCACCATTGAGGAGGAGCGGATGCGACAGGCTCGCAGGCTTAATGTTCGCGTCTCCGGCCTCACAGAGACAGACGGATCACCAGAGCAGGGCGGGCGTCGCTTGTGCACATTACTTGGATACCTCGCGGATGAGCCTCTTCCTTTCACCAGAGCCTGGAGAGAAGGACGGGACACCACATGGAGCAGAGCACTTATCATTCAGTTCTCAGATGAGGCCGGGAGGAGAGACTTCCTCAGACGAGGGGCGGTACTACGCACTACACCGGGCACCCCCATCTATTTAGATGACGATCTCACACGGATGCAGGTAGAGCACAGACGCGCATGCATGCCGCGTGTCCTCCAGGCCCGACGAGAGGGACATCGTGCCCTATACAGAGACGGTCGTGTCATCATTGATGGACGGCCCATTGACTAGGGATTCGCGGCCTATGAGACAGCAAAGAAGGAGGTGCACTTTGCAGTCTGGAATTGCAATGGATCTTTGTGGACACATCCAGGACGCCTTGAGGAGGTGATGGAGGACAGAGACATGATCTTCTTGACAGAGACACACGAGAGCCCGGGGAGGAGCCTACCGAGGATTGAGGGCTATATGTGGGAGTCAGCTCACCGCCGACAGATGAGACAGCAAACCACACGAGGATCAGGAGGAGTAGCCGTGCTCTACAGACAGTCGCTACAGCACAGGGTACAGGTGGTAGCCAGAGACCCAGAGGCACGTTTCATGTGGATACGCCTCCAGCTATCAGAGGAGAGAGCAGCGTATTTCGCCGTATGCTATATTGCACCCACCGGCTCGCGCTTCACACATTCCCCCGAGCAGCCCTTAGGAGGGGAGGGAACAGACACCACATCACCATATGACTGCCTCAGTGACACCATTATGGAGTATACCGGGATGGGCGAAGTTTTCCTTGTAGGAGACTTCAATGCCCGGACTCAGAGCCACCAGTGTGATATTTATGACTTTGACGACCCTGAGATGCTTCGTACCATAGAGGATATGTCTACACTCAGAGCCTCAGTCGACACCGCCACACCCACCTCATACGGCAGATACCTACTCCAGATGGGAGCAGCACACCGTCTCATTATATATAATGGGATGGCGACCTGGCCCACCTCGGGTGGTCTCACTTGCATTCCACCCACGACACCACAGGGGGGTAGTGTGGTAGACTATGTTATCGGACCCCGGGAGGCGACGCATCTCATCACCTCATTCACTATCCCACCCATACCGATTGGAGCTGACCACGCATATCTTGCCCTATCCATTCGCGGCTCACCATGCATATCACACCCCGTCACCATACAGCCACATGCCCATACCACCATTCACTTTAGACATGAGCTAGCACATATCTATAGCTCCCATGTTCGAGAGCGCATCTACTCCCTTGATCCCTCTTCCTCATTGGACACCCTCACCACCCACTTCTCCTCGATCCTCCATACATCCGCTACTCTCAGCTTCCCATACACCACCCACAGCACCGCACATTCGACACGGTTGGGGCATACACCCCAGAATAGATGGTACGATGAGGAGTGTAGGCGACTATACCGACATCTCAGAGCACAGAGTATCTTGGGATCCATCACAGAGAGGGAGGCACGACGACAGATGCGAGCCCTCACACGCCGGAAGCGACGAGCTTTCGAGGAGAGACAAGAGGCAGAGTTGTTCGACCTTCTCATGAGTAGGGATTGTGCCACCGCGTGGACGACACTACGAGAGCCACGCCCACCCACACCCATAGCAGATCCTCAGACTTGGCACACCTACGCCCGGAGGTTATATGACGTCCCAGGACAGCCACCATTGCCGATCCCTCCCACACCGCGTCCTGTGATATCCACCCTCTTCACGGCAGGCATGGTACGACAGGCCATCCATAGGCTACAGCATGGCCGTTCAGCAGACCACACAGGACTACAGGGTGAGCACTTTATATACGCAACAGATGTAGTTTCCCACCTCATCGCCCATCTCTTCAACCGTGCTTTGGTTGAGGGATTACCTGACTCGTGGACTATGCATACTATTACGCCTATCCATAAGTCCGGCGATATGATGGATCCAGGGAACTACAGGACTATTATGATAGGCCATATCCTGGCCAAGATCTATGGGGAAGTACTAGAGGCAGAGCTCAGTACACACGCTGAGGCAGCTGGGATCAGAGCACCCGGCCAGGCAGGCTTCCGCCGCACTTTCTCCACCATCGACCACATCTTCGTGCTTCGTTGCTTGATTGAGAGCGCGAAGGCGAGGAAGCAGAGACTATACTTTTGCTTTGTGGATTTCCGCAAAGCCTTAGACATGGTTCCCCGAGAGAGACTACTACGGAGGCTCCAAGAGTTACAGCTACCATCAGACATGCTATGGGCCATCCATGCTCTGTATGCACGAGTCACAGGGAGGGTACGCTGCCCCGGCGGCCTATCAGACAGCCTTGTTAGCACCATTGGTGTGAAACAAGGTTGCCCTCTCTCACCCACTCTCTTCGGTCTCTACATCGACGAGATCACGGAGTATATACAGCGAGCAGGAGGGCTAGGAGGAGACCTCGGAGGTACACCAGTACACATCCTATTATATGCTGATGACATTGTCTTGCTTTCAGAGTCAGAGGAGGGGTTGCAGTCACATTTACAGGCAAGTCTCGATACCTTCTGCATGGAGAGAGGACTCACAGTGAACCTTGGCAAGACCAAGGTCATGATCTTTCATACCTCCAAGACAGTACGCCATCGCGCCTCTTTCACTGCAGCTGGAGGACAGATAGAGGTAGTGGACTCCTACGTCTACCTAGGTGTCACCTTCTCAGGTAGCACAGGGGTATTCTCCATGGCACAGGCAGCGAGAGATAGATTGACGCGAGGCTATGCGGCACTTGCAGGATTGGAGAGACGTTGCTTTCAAACACATTTTCAGGAGCCCCGGAGTAAGGGGTGGCTCTTTGACACTCTGGTGACACCCGCATTGATGTATGCAGCAGCAGTTTGGGCACCTGGGATCACGGAGGCGATGTGGACGCAGATTGAGAGGCCCCAGGTCATCATGATCTCACGCTTGCTGCGCAGCAAGCCCTCCGTTCCACATGACATTATACGAGCTGAGCTTGGCACACCACCGATGCTAGTGGAGGCCCTCTTCCAGAGGGTGACCTTTATTCTGAGGGTCAAAGAGCTCCCCACCAGCCGACTCACCAGGCTTGCATTTGAGAGCTCCAGACATTTAGCAGAGACAGGGCATGAGAGAGTATGGTATGCACAGACTTACCGATGGTTAGCAGACCATGGCATGAGCATTACCGATCTTCCCCCCTTTCAGTATGACCTCTCTTCCCCCCACATTACCCTCTCTCGTTCGGAGAGGAATAGGATCCTCCGTCAGGATCTACTACAGATACACGTCAGGGAGACATGGATAGCACCACGGGAGCCTCTTCCCACAAAGAGGCAACACTACAGAGAGCACTTCCTGACTGTGACAGCGGATGGTTTCATTCAGAGACCACGATACATGGATACATACATGGCACCAGCTGAGAGAGTGGCCATTGGGAAGCTCAGAGTATCATCACACCAGCTCGAGATTGAGGTTGGGCGAGCGACACATACCCCGAGGGACGAGAGATTATGCACGATATGTAGAGAGGAGATGGAGGACGAGGAGCACTACACATGTAGATGCCACGCATACGAGGACATCAGAGACCGCTACCCAAAGCTCTTAGGGGGGGCAGAGAGATCAGGGCTTTATTGGAGACAGAGGACCAGCGCCCTCTAGGTCGTTTCCTAGTAGAGCTCAAGCACCATCGTACATCACTCCTCCAGCAACAGATGGAGATACACCTGGCCCCCCTCCCTCAGACTCATATTACAGATTTTTTCAGACCCACATCCACTCGAGGACCCAGCTCGATGCGGGGTGTCACATTACACAGAGCAGAGGAGCTTAGACGACAGCGTCGACGATCGAGACCCCCACTCTGGAGAGTCCGTCCACACCAGAGAGAGATTCAGGCGATTCACGCACGCCATGACATGGAGATACGGAGACTTCATCAGCGCACCCCTGTTGATCTGGACATTCAAAGCATTTTGAGGATCGCCATGATGCCTTACCCACCGATGCATTATATTCTACACCCACTCCAGGCATTTAGAGGGTTGTGATACCATCGAGCCTCCCATCCCTATGCATATCATATTTGTATCACACCCATTGAGCATATAGAGTGCATACCCATAGCACCCCACACCCTTGAGGCCAATTATTGTCCACTCCTTTTATACCCGTCTTTTGTACTCACGCTTTATTTTCCTTTTGGGATCACAGTGGATTGGATCATACTGATGTATATGTTTTGTCTCATAGGCCGATTTTGGCCTCTAATAGACGTTAAAAAGTCTTTCTTTCTTTCTTTCTCTCTCTCTCTCTCTCTCTCTCTCTCTCTCTCTCTCTCTCTCTCTCTCTCTCTCTCTCTCTCTCTCTCTCTCTCTCTCTCTCTCTCTCTCTCTCTCTCTCTCTCTCTCTCTCTCTCTCTCTCTCTCTCTCATATATATATATATATATATATATATATATATATATATATAGATATATATATATAGATATATATACACACACACATATATATATGTATGTATGTATGTATGTATGTATGTATGTATGTATGTATGTATGTATGTATGTATGTATGTATGTATGTATGTATGTATGTATGTATGTATGTATGTATGTATGTATGTATGTATGTATGTATGTATGTATGTATATATATATATATATATATATATATATATATATATATATATATATATATATATACACACACACATATATATCGTACTCGCTCAGGCTCTCATAGTGCCTCTTTTGCATCAGATTGCTATGCTATGGCTTCCTCTAGTCTCTATGATGAGACTGAACCTGTTTCGTTTGATGAAGCACAAAATTCTGAACATTGGATTGCTGCATTGCAATCTGAATACGATGCTATCATGAAAAATGGTACCTGGTCTTTATGTGACTTGCCCCTTGGCAAGAAGGCCATTGGCACTAAGTGGGTATACAAGCTGAAGCATAAACCTGATGGAACAGTTGATAGGTATAAAGCTAGGCTTGTTGCAAAGGGTTATGCAGACGAAAGAGGCATTGATTTTGATGAAACCTTTGCTCCTACTTGCCAAATGATTACTGTTCGTAGCATCTGTGCACTTGCAGCTCATCATGGTTGGAATGTACATCAGTTGGACATTAAAACAGCATTTCTGAATGCTGACTTGTATGAAGAAGTGTATGTTTTTCAACCCCGTGGCTTTGTGCAAAAGGGCATGAAAACCAAGTGTGCAGGTTAAAGAAGGCATTATATGGTTTAAAGCAAGAACCACATGCTTGGTATGAAAAGATACATGCCTATCCCATTGCACATGGTTTTGAGAAAAGTCAAACTGAAAGCACCTTATATGTTAAGTGTGCTAATGATTTGCTTTTGATCACTGTGGTGTATGTTGATGACATGCTGCTCACAGGTCCTCATGACACGCATATTGCTGATTTTAAGGAGGATTTGCATGCCTCATTTGAGATCTCGGATTTGGAGCATTTGCATCACTATTTGGGCATTCGGTTTATGCAAGTTGATGGTGGAATGGCTTTGTGTCAAACAAAATATATTGACACATTATTGCAGCGTTTTGGCCTTGAAGACTGTAAGCCTATTGCCACTCCTATGGAGACACGTGTACGATTGAGTCTTCATGATGCTCGATATGCATTTGATATTGTTCTCTATCAGCAGCAGGCTGTTGGATGCTTGATTTACTTATGCATTACTCGGCCAGATATTCAGTTTGTTGTCTCAGAGATGAGCAAGCTTATGCATTGCCCAAGTGTCAAGCATTGGCAGGCGGTAAAGCACATCTTTTGCTACTTGAATGGTACCCGACTACTTGGATTGTTTTATCCCAAGGGGGGATCACTACCGCCAGATTTGCATGCTTCTTCTGACAATGATTGGGCTGGTTGATATGACACTCGTGTGTCCACTAGTGGTTTTTGCTTCATGCTTGGTAGCTCAAATATATCTTGGTTGAGCAAGAGGCAGCCTACTCTGGCAACTTCCAGTTGTGAGGTTGAGTATACGGCATCTTTCACAACGATTGTTGAATGTGTGTGGCTCGGACGCCTTATGGCTGATTTGGGTGTTGTTCAGTCTTCTGCCACCACCACTGAGAATCAGAGAGCATTGGAAGTTGCAAGGAACCCTCTGTTCCATGCTCGCACTAAGCACATTGAGATGCATTATCATTATGTCAGGGAGAGGTTCTCTCTTGGGGAGATCAGTTTGGCATATGTGGCCCACGCAAGAGAACATTGCAAACCTTTTCACGAAGGCTCTGCCTAGGGAGAAGTTTGAAGCTTTCCTTTTGTGGATTGATTCCACATAGCTTGGCACTTCCTTATACATGAATGCCAACTCCTTGTTCACCGCATCACTCCCAAGGGGGATTTGTTGATATATTTAGGTAGTGATGTGTGTGAACACTCTAAGACCACCGGGGCACTTTTTTCCCTCTTTAGGAAGTTTTTTCCCCCCCGGCTTGTATATCTGCCTATTGCCCTAACGGGCTACTTATCTTTGTACATTCTAGTGGTAATACATTCAGCATTGTGTGTTGTGCTCCAAGCTTCTTCTTCTTCCTTGTGCTATTCGCGTGCTTTCGCGAACGTCTAACTCCAACATGTAGAAAGTTGAAATCATAGACCTATCCATCTATCAATCAGTCTATTACCCATTCATCTATCCATATATCAAACCGTCAACAGATCAATTAATTTATCAATCCATCATCCAACCACAGATGCATTCATATATCAATTGATCTATCTATCTATCTCAACTAATAGGAATTATTTTGATATGTAACTTTCATTTGCATTTCATAATGTATTGAAAAAAGTTAAGGTGAAGATTATGACTGTAAGAAAGCATGGATCGTTTAAGCATTATTTATACTGTTGTGAAGGAATGAAAAATCCAAGATGATAACCTCTAATCATGGTATTTTTTGACTGATGTCAAGACTTTAGAAAAATCAATACAACGATATATGACAATCAAAAGTATGTACCCAAAAGAAAAACAATATGATGATGTTATAAAACAGCATTATTTATATTGTTGTGAAGGAATGAAAAATCCAAGATGATAACCTCTAATCATGGTACTTTTTGACTGATGTCAAGAATTTAGAAAAATCAATACAACGATATATGACAATCAAAAGTATGTACCCAAAAGAAAAACAATATGATGATGTTATAAAACAGTAATTATCCAAAAAAGGTAAATTACCAAAAATTAATTTCTATTGCCTATACTTGCTTCAACAACCTCTGGAAACAAAGCCCTTGTGATAAAATATCTATCAAGGATATTCTCCTTATTATCAAGCGTCATCAACAACACTTTTTTTAATATTAAGAGGAGTAGTAAATGCATCATTCCTCACTAAAAGCATCCAAGATAGTAGATACTATGGTTCTCAAAGACTCTTATCATTTTAAGCACAAGAGACTGTGACATTGGGTTAATCTTCATTCACAACAGCAAAGTTAAAACATAATTTGTAAAATTCCTGGAGTAAGATGAGTTCTTGACTTGTAATCGCATACATGAGGACAAAAACTGTGAAGGTGGATCACGAGAAACATTGTTTCTTCCTTAAATGAAATATGATGAGCATACAAATAATTCGAACATGGTTATGAATATGAAAATAGATTTTTAAATAAATCTTTTCTTTTAGTACGAAAAATACCATGAGCATTCCAGGGAGATTTGGCAGTTGCTGCACCTTCACATTCAGGAATTCCAACTGCTTTATTTTGACTCTTTGCATGCAGAGAGGAAAAAAATGGCCCGTCTTTCAGGTCTATTCCTCCTGGTCGAACAACAGGAGGGTGACCATCTGCACCCTCATTGAGTGCCAAAGTTGCATGAAAAGTGCTACAATAGTCTAGCAGCCACTCTGATCTTACTGCAGGTCGAGGGCAATCCCATAGTGCACACTTTGGGCCAAGAAAAGCTGTCAGAGGTGCAGACAGAACCAGAGAAAATGCATTGTCCGGTGGAGCAGAGTCGGAATAAAGTTTGTGCAATGCCGGATCATGTAAACATAATGCATGGCATGTCAGCTGCTCCTGTGTGATCAACTGACCGTTCTGGCAATGTGGTGAGGATTCTGCTTGTGTGTCCTCTCGCAATAGCCTTTCTAGCATTTCCTCCTCAAAGCTACGCCCTTGAACTCCCATATGATCACCATGGTACTCCTATGGACCAAGCAATTTTAAGACATCAGTTTAGTGTAGATTGCAGGGTCAAAGTCAATGCCAATGCAGAAAATGGGAAAAAGGAAGGAATTTTAATATATCAAAAACTCCTCTGTATAGTTTATGACTCATAAATATATATTAGTTCACAACTACTTGCCATTGACACGATACAGAGTCTTTATAGAGGACACACATAACCTAAAAAATCCTAGTGTTAAACGTCAGAGGTACAAGAGATGAAGTACCCTCAAGACATGTTGGAAGAATGAACAATGACTTCTCCTCTCGAAAATAGGCTCAGAAGTCCATGTATTTGTTATGTGCAAAGCAACCGTATTTTAAGAACTAAAATCACTTATAGCTTGCACAACTGTTTATTGGATGGTAAAATCACTCATTGCTTGCTGTAAACCTGCAAAAATAATTGGCTCTTGGCTGCAATATGCTCTCAGGCTGCTTACTTGATAATGATATAAAGATAAGACAGCCAAACCTATCTTTAAGAAAAGAGTACCATATTGTTTCTATAACAGTATTTAATGCTTGCAGTGAATATTTATATTTTATATGGAGTAAGAATTATGACTTCAATACCATTTGCAGCTTGCTAACCAACCTGCAACATTGTGGATTCATGGCTGTAAGGAGCCAATGAGATACACTCACGGTCTTCATAGACAGGCTTTGCCAAATTGCTAGTGGCATCATCATCTTCTGCTGTTAACTGAAGCAACCTTTGAATATCAGACGGTAACTCTGATGAGCTTGGACTTGCTACCTGCGTCATGTTACAGACACGTAATACAGTTAATCATTACCTGAATGCTGCCCTACATTGAGACACATTTTTAAAATCAATCACATAAAAATCTACACTGCCAACCTTTGAGTGAATGAGTACTATAATAATAGTGAAAGTTCACCTAAATGATTAATCTTTTCTAAAGGGGACCTACTGAGACACAGAGTCTGTGGCAAGTTATTATATCTTCATCTGATAGAAACAAGATGTTGCTCGTTACTTTCCCAGTAAGTCTAGAATAGGATTATGGTAGGACAAATTACCATACTAAATCATGATAGGAACAGGATGTGCACGTTAGGTTCCCAGTAAGTCTATAATAAAAGTATAGTAAGACAAGTTTAACCGTAGCAAATCCCTAAAAAATAACGAAGACATGGCATACACCATCACACATTCAAAAGTTACTACAGATTGTTGCGTTGCCAAGACAAAGCATTGCTATGGTAGCTTTGTAGACTCCGATTTCATAGTTAGGGACGAACATCCTTATAGCTAACAGAAAGACACGTGTGGATCTGTTCCAGAAGAGCCTCTGGATGTGCAACTTGTTCTGGAACCAATTATACTCAAAAAGTCGCTGCCACCATGAAGCTATCGACTAGATGTCCTAAGGAAGCACGTCACTACTTCTCGAGCAAAGGTCAGTACTATCTGGTATGCGTCACGCCGATGAATATTAATGAATTGATATTGCGTTCAAAAGCATACAATGTAAAGACATTTGTACAAATCCACTAAGACACGTGAGAAGTAGATTTTGCTTGTACACTCTATACATGGATCAAGCGCATCTACTAAATGAGAAGTAGAGAAGGTAAATCAGGATGAAAAGGGAAAAGAATGAGATTTATTACTGTCAATGAATGGGCAGGAGAAGCTTCGTGGAGCTCCGCCTTCCATTCTCTCAGCATCTGGTTGACCTGCTCCTCTAGCATAGCCACATCTCCGCTCCTGCTCTCTCGACGTGCGTGCTGCAAGCTATAAAACAGCTCCTGCAAGTCTTCAAGCCGGTTTTTGGCCTTGGCCTCAAAGGAGTGACGCTGCACGGAGGACCCACACTGACGACCTTGGCTGCCCATCACCTAGAGATCACTTCTTGCGCAGCTGCGCTCAATGCTTCTCACTGAGAAAGCCAATAAATGACCCGTCCAAATTTCGGAGAGCAGTCAATCGAAATCTGACACCATGTTGCTATGATTTTCTGCAAAAGAATGACAATGTCGAGAACAGAGTAGCAAATGGATGGAGCATCGTCATGATGACCAACTAGCTTTATTCCAAAGCCCAAAAATGAAAGTCTGCTAAAAATTCCTCGATGATATTCCAGTAAGACATAAGTGCACACTCCACAGAATCTTTCTTATTATCTCAGAATCCATCTTATTCTTCTCCTCCAAGCCTAATAGAATTTTCTCTGTCTAGCGATGTCAGTCCATGTTGTGCATGGCTATCCATCTCCCTCGAATCACTAAGAACAGCCCATATGAAGCTCGCTTCCGACGATGAAATGGAAGAGACTTGATTTTACGCTATTCCATTGCCATGTAATCGGCACAAGAAGTCCATAAGAAGCAAAGCAGGTCGAGAGCAAAATAATTGGCCATTGAAGGGTGACAACAAATTGCGCAATGGAAGAAACTTGGTTTTAAGTTATTCCAGTGCGACATCATGTGAACAAACAGCCCATAGACAACAAGAAGGTCTGGTTGTTTCTTCTGGACTCTCAGCCTGATTAGCTTCAAGTAGACTTGTCTTTATTTTTCTTTTGAAGAAGGAGGTCATCCAACCATGTGGTAGGCCCAAAAACCCTATGCAATTGCATGGCAAGTCCTGAAAGGCCTTGTGATAAGTTGCCACTACACCTAAATGGGGCTTATTATTGTCATATGCAACAACTTTGCATCATTATATAGGCCTAAGCCTGCTTTTGTTGTCACTAGACCTAAACGAGACTTATCATTGTCGTATGCAAGAGGGCCTAGAGCTAAATGATTGTTTCTTGTTATTGTTAGTGTCCATGTGAAAGGCCAAATGGCTGCCGGACACTTTTGTATATGTTCCTTAATAAAACATATAGTGGCTTGGTTAGCCATAGACTGTAAGTTCGACCGCATTTGTAACATTAAAAAATCTATGTTTGTGCTCTCTATGTACTATGTGTTTTCTGTGTATTCTATAGGACAGTGCGGAGTACTGTGTGCGGCGTCTAGAGTTCAGTTTTCTATTGCGAGGGTATCCTCATGGAGCTCTCAAGAAGGAGTCCATCGTGGTGCATCGCCGATGAAATACTTCATTCCCTTAGGTCATGAAAGAGTGATAATCAATTGAAATGGAAGGCACATGGTTTCGAGTTTTTCCATTGCAATTCCATTGTGACCTCACCTAAACGAACAACCCATAGGAAGCAAGACGGCCTACATAAAAATAATTGTTCTTGTTCTTCATGAGATATGAGATCCAATTAGTTTCAAGTGCCCTAATCTTGATTTTTCATTTGAAGGGAGTGGTCACCCAACAATGTGGTGAGCCCAAATCCCTCTACAAATGCATGGCAAATCCCAATAGGCCATGTGTTAAGCATGGTTTTGTTGCCACTTCATCTAAAGAAGGCTTATCGTTGTCATGTGCAACAACCTTCAACCGTTATACAGATTATGCATTAGTGTTAAGTGCACCTTGTTTCATCACACCTTAAGAAGGATAGATCTTCTTAAAGCTCTTCTTCTCTCTTGAATTGCTTTTGTATTTATTGTCATAGTGCTCCCATAATATTCTTTGTTGCTAGAAATACAAAATAGGATATGTGTTATTTGTGCTTTGATTATTTCATACAATTTTTAACATGCAATGGCAATTGAAACACCATAGTATCAAGTATAGTGGAAATGGCATAAATTCACTAAGTGGAATGACATGTAGACTCCTCTTATGCATAAAGGTCAAACATGTCTACATGCATAGATTTGCATAAAGGTCAAACATGTCTACATGCATAGATTTGCATAAAGGTCAAACATGTCTACATGCATAGATTTGCATATGTGAGATGGAGAAAAATATGAAGAGAAAATATAAAGTGTTTTTTTTTTTGCTTTCAAATAGTGGTAAGAAAAAAAAATTCTGAAGCTTTTCCCTCTATTATTTAAGCATTCAATGAGTACACTCCTCAAACGTATCCAAAGTTCCAATCTTTTTGTGTGAGTCAAGGTATTCTTTCGAAATTAAAGATGTTAAGGCACTCCAGCTAAACTATTTTTTAATGACCTTGGTTGCCCATCACTAAGAATATGGTATCTTGCACCTTGTATTTTCTTGTTAGGAAAGCAATGAGAGATTCACTATACGTTGAAGATTATTCAACCCGAATCAGAAAGGAGATTGGGATGAGCAAAGAATAAGAACAAAGTAGTATATGAACGAAGAATTGTCATCATGACCAACTAACTTTAATCTAAAAAAGTTATAAAAAGGAGTCTACCGAAAATTTCTTATAGATATTCAGTAGACTCATTAAGTGCACGCAATATTTGATACCATATGGGAATCTATCTTACTATTTGTTTATGTGTATGAACACACATTCTTGATTTGTATGAACACACTCAGGATTGTCGAGCACTTTTTTCCCTCCTGAGGAGGTTTTTTTCCCTCGTTAGGAGGTTTTTTTCCCCATCTTGTATATACACCTATAACCCTAACGGACCACTTATCTTTGTACGTTCACATGGTATTACAATTGGTATTAGAGCAGGTCGCCACTTTCTCTAGTCATCATTGACACACCTCCAGTCACAGTCTTAGAATCGCATGAAAATTGGTGAGCATGCTGAGGAGATTAGGACCTTTATTTGCCTTCCAAATGCACTATTGCAATCACTATGGAGACAATTTTATCCTTTTGTGCCAAACATATATACAAGTTTTTGTTCGCTAGTACAAGCACCTTGAAGTCAACTACAATTCTAACAGAGTTTGACAAGGTATTTATTCTCAACTTTTCGAGATACAATCAATTTTCTAAATCAGGTAATCTAATCACTAGCCATGGTTAAAAGAAATGATGTATTCTGCATGTTGGTTGTTGAGGATAAGTTGGACGGTACTAATAACACATTGTGGGCATACATGATGCATCATATGTTGGTAGCAAAAGGGCTATGGAATATTGTGAAGGGTGTTGAAAAACATCCTACTACACCTACAAATATAGTGATTGAAGGTGATGGAGATGGTGTTGAAGATGATGATCTTCATTTTCTTCATTGTGTTTTGGTTCTTGTTGCACCTATTGTAGAGAAACTTCATTGCAATGGTAGAGATGCACATGCACATGCATTGATAGCCTTATCTATCAAATGTGCCATTATCCCTCACATTCGCTCTTGGAAGGCAACAAAAGATACTTGGGATACTCTTACAACAATATACCAAGCAAGAAATGAGGCTTATGTTGCTTGCCTTTAAAAAATTGAAGAGTGAGAATATGAGTGAAGGAGATTCAATGGACTTTTTTGACAAAGATCAAATATTTTAAGGAGTGGTTGAATTTTGCTGATGAAATCTTGCTAAATATTTCACTTGTGTATACTTTTCTTAACGCCCTTCCAAATTCCTATCAAATAGAAACAATTTTGCAACTATGATAAAGCAAATAGACATGTCATAAAGAGTTGTCTTAAAGTGGTTGCAAAAGAGGCAAAGAAGAAAGAGGTTGGGATGGTTGTTGCAGAAGCCTCTACACCTAAAATAGAGTCCACTAATCTTTTTCAGAATGAACAATGGGCATTTACTATTTTTCGCAGTTGTAACCCATCTTCTCATGAGTAGAGTATGTCTATAATAGACTTGAATGTTTGGTACTTTGATAGTGGTGTAACCAAACATAGTACCTCTTAGTGCAGTTTCTTCACTTCACTTGAGCCTTACTCTATAGTGAATATTGTCATATGTGCTAAAAACTTCTCTTATCCTGTAATGGGAGTTGGAAAGATCGTTCTGACTATTGTTATGGTAGTTCTCACATTCTCAGATGCTTTATATGCACCAAGATCAAGAATGATCTATTTTTAGTTTTAGTGTTAGCCAAAATTTTCTTGGTTATCAATTTTGTTGATGATAGATGTACAATTCATGATCTCTCAAATTATTTCTTTTGGCATTTTATGTCATGGTTTGCATAAACTCATAGAGTATGCAAAATCTATGAACGATTCAATATGTGGAATGCATGATTTGTAGGCTATCTCATATGCAAATCGTTGAAGTGCATGCTTTGTTCGTCTAAATTTTGCTAGTTTGCTTTGCATGCAAAAATCTAAAATGGTGTCCTCTCTGCCCAAACCTGAGGCACCCTCTAAAAATGTACGTGAAGGCTATCTTTTGGGTAAAATTCAATGTTCTTCCTTCCCAAAAGATGGTTTAGTTAGAGATGCTCATAAATTGTAGCTTATTCAAAGTGATTTTTGTGGTCCTATGCAAACACCTTTGTTTGGGAATTACCTATACTTTGTGAATTTCATTGATGACTTTTCTAGGCATGCATGGGTGTATCCATTGAAACTAAAGTCTGAATTGTTTATGTGATTTAGATAGTTCTTGGTTATGGTTGAAAATCTATCAGCATGTAAAATGAGCACCTTCCATTTTGATTGAGAATGGGAGTATATGTCTTCTGAGTTTAATGCATTTCTGGCTAAGCATGGGATAAAACATCAATGCATAGTATTGTATAAACCCTAAAAAATGGAGTTGTTGAAAGGAAAAATAGGTCTCTTATGGAAATGTTGAGGTGTATGGTCACAAGTCAAGCTTTAACACATAGCTTATGGCTTGGGGTTTTTATGTGTGCAACATATCTACTTAATAGGTATCCCACCAAAGCATTGCATTCTATTGGCATGGTCACAAGCAATATGTTGCTCATTTGCATGTTTTGGGTTGTCTGGCATATGCATTAGTGTTTGAACAAACAATGCATAAAATTGGATGATAAGGCTATGTAATGTTTTTTTTTTGGATAAAGTTTTGAAAGCAAAGATTATCGTGTGTATCATCCCATCATGAGGTTATTTTTGTAGAAGGTGCAATTCAGCCCTGACTTTCATGTACCAAAGAGACATCAGTTAGCTCAAAGGATGTGTATGACACTTTGTTGCCTCTGTTTATAGGTGGATAGTTAAGTGTTGGTCCGAATGAGGTAATTTCTTAGCCTTTACAAGTTTAAAAGGATGATGAAAATCATTCCATTTTTTATGCAAATTTACATGATGCACATTCATGAGAGGGCTCACATATAGGAGCAAAAATTATGCCTAAATGGTTGGTGCAAACTTTCAGAGATACCAAATTAGATTCACCATCATCATACTCATTTTGGCTCTCATAGTGCTTCCTTTGCATCAAATTGTTATGCAATGGTTGTCTCTAGTCTTTGTGATGAGAATGAGTCTGTTCCTTTTGATGAAGCACAAAATTGAGAAAATTGGATGTCTGCTATGCCATCAGAATATGATGGTATTATGAAGAATGGTATTGTTGATATATTTAGGTAGTGATGTGTGTGAACACTCTAGGACCGCCGGAGCACTTTTTTCCCTCTTTAGGAGGTCTTTTCCCCCCGCTTGTATATACACCTATTGCCCTAATGGGCTACTTATCTTTGTACATTCTAGTGGTAATACATTCAGCATTGTGTGTTGTGTCCCAAGCTTCTTCTTCTTCCTTGTCATGTTCGTGTGCTTCCGCAGACGTCTAACTCCAACAATTGGTATCAGAGCAGGTCGCCGCTTCATCTAGGGCATTGTCTACACCTCTCGGGTTGCAGTCTCATAATTACATGAAATTTGGTAAGCATACTCAGGGGTGTTTCAGAGATAAAAACATCTTCGCTCTGTGGTGCCAAAATCGCGATCTAAGCTCGTTTTGGCCTTTGAACGCACTATCGTAGTGCTTGTGCAAGCTATTTTGTCTTTTTGTGCCAAAGATATATACCAGTTTTGGTTCGCCAATATAAGCGTCTCGAAGTCTATTACAAGTCTGGCAGAACTCTATTGGGTAGTTTTGTTCAACCTTTTTTAGATACAATCATTTTTCTGCATCAAGGTATTTCGGTCAGTGGCCATGGCTAAAAGCAGTGATGCATTTTGTATGTTGGTTGTTGAGGATAAGTTGGATGGTACAAATTACCCATTGTGGGCTTATATGATGCATCATGTATTGGTCACAAAAGGACTATGGAATATTGTGCAGGGTGTTGAAAGACGTCTTGTTACACCTACGAATATGGGTATTGTAAATACAGGTGTCGGAGCTAATAGAGATGGTGTCGAAGATTATCACATTCTACTGATTCCTGTTCGTGCTACTGTTTCTATTGCAGCTACTCCAGAGCAAATTCATTGGGATGGCAGAGATGCTCAGGCACATGCATTGATAGCTTTGCCTGTCAAACATGCCATTATTCCTCACATTCACTGTTGTAGAACAACTAAGGATGCTTGCACTACAACAGATCGATGGTATACCGAGGTTTTTACCGAGGAAAATGAACGCGGCTTTATTTGCCGTGACACCGGTGTAAAGGTCGGTTTGCGCGTCGATACCAAAGAGTCGGTATAGGCATCGGTATAAACGTCGGTATATGCGTCGGTAATTGGCTTCTGCTGCATCGCCTCCTGGGTGTACCGATGGTTATTCTGATGACACTACTGGGAGTACCGTCGCGTATACCGACGACCATACCTGCAAAATTTTTTTTGGGCAGAGTGTTTTGTCTTTTGCTACAGCAACATTACCATGATGTTGCTGAACAAAAGACAATACACTCTGCCCAAAAGAAAACCGAGTACATGTGATGTGTACTCTAATGACAACCGAAATATGATTTCATGAAACAGAGTATTATTGTACACAAAAGAGATTGATAATCAGAATGAACAATGAACCATGTACAAAAGAAGTTATATATTTCAATAATGAAGCATGTACAAGAGTGTGGCAAACCACTGTCATATATGACGCTTTTACAAAATGTGGCAAAGCAATGTATTGCCATATGGAAATCAAATACAAAATATTGGTCTTCCACTGCCATACACATGCAAAGAACATTCCATATCAACAGTCCTGCAACAAAGAACATTAATGGAATGAGATAAATTCACATGAAAATTACAAACAAGTAAAAACCAAGTTTATAATTAATTACCTCATCGCAAACGCTCCCATGAAACTACCGAACCGCGTCCCTCCAAGTCTTGCAATAGTGCAGTCAACCCATTTGGTAAGCCTTCTCTGAATGCATCACGAGCCTCAGATCGTCGATGCGACATGACCTCACGTGCGGTGTGCAGAATCCACTCTGAACTGATAATCGACTGTCCATCGGCTGGTCGGAACTCCTGGTAAATCGTCTGTGTGATATAATTCTTCCGATCTTTATCCTGTTCACTCCATTTCAGCATGATGGAGTGTCCAAACTAGATCGAGCAAAGCTGTCGTATGCGTGCACGCATTGCTTTGCCAACCGCATCCATCACCGGAGCTCCATCTCGGATACTATACACCTTGGAGTCATCATGGTCATGAGCTCCCCAAGGTGTACGTGGTGTACTGCATGGCGTACCTACATCTGAGGTACTCGTCCTAGGAGTAGAAGCGGGCGACACAACGTCCGTCGCACTGCCTCCACAACAACCGCCTCCTCCCGCCTCCAGACCTACCTGTAGATCCACTCCTAGAACCTCCTGCTCCAGAGCGTGACCTCGATCTACGAGACGGGCCAGACCCTGTATCGTGCTGAGGTGTCGAATGCACATGTCTATTAGTAGACCCAATAGGAGATGGCTGCAAAGATGGTCGTGGTGGAGTCACAAAGCTAGGAGACATACCTCCTACGGGAGTAGCACCACCCTCAGAAGTGACACCGGCAGGAGTGACACCGGCGGGAGTGACACCGGCGGGAGTGAGTCCGGCGGGAGTGAGGCCGGCAGGAGTAAGGCCGGTAGGAGTGAGGGCGGGAGGAGTGCTACCACGAGCGATCCAATACTGTGATGCAGCGGCCATATACGCAGGAGGAACTTGAGAGATGAACTCCAAAAACTGCTCCTCTGTCATGGACTGTGGAGTGACTGGAGGATTGTCTCCCATCATGCTCTGTAATAAAAGAACTCAAATAATTAGCATGCGATAAGAAAAATAATATAGGGAATAAACAAAAAAAAAAACCAAAAACTAGTATGTACAACTCTTTTATTCAAAAGTCCTCTATTCTAGCATCCTCTTGAAGATCCGATGCACCGAGAATATCTATCTCTAAATCGATGGCTTCTAAATCGCTTACTATGCTGGTTTCCTCCTGATCATCGTCTATTGCTTTGTCTTCTCGAACAATGACCTCTTCTTCTCGAACAATGATCTCTTCCTCCTCAACTATCGAATGAATCTCTGAGTCCACTAGAGATGGACTTTCTTCTACATCTATGTTTTCAAAAATTTATCTACTACGTGGAGTGACTTGTAAAACAAATAGCCACTTTGGGTCTTTTGAATCTGGTATAAAAACAACTTGCTCACAGTGTTCAGGAAGTACAAATGTATCCCTTTCATCTGTCCATAATCTTGTGGAGTCGACTTGAAGCAAACCGCTCTTATCTCGTCTCACTGTTGCGTTTTCCAAAGGTGACTACTTTGAACCATTTCACGTCAAAAACAAAGTAACCAAACTTTCTGAAAGATAGTTTCAAGATGTCTTGAATCACACCAAAATAATCTAACTCACCTTCTAGAGCATTATCATCTCTTGCACTCGCTCTACTTTTTTGCAAAAAGTTCACCATCACTCCACTATCAAAAGTAGACCGGTTTTGATCGATTCTTGTGATTCGAAAGTGTCGTCCATGAGACTATAGTGCACCGTATTTAATATACTCCCAATCACATCCTTTTGCGAGTTATTCTTCTTCTTCAGAATATCTTCACCCGTTGCCTTTGCTTGTGAAACCGCTATATCTAGCCATCTTGCTCGTTGGAAAAGGTGGGAGAGGTCGAAGATTTTCTGGAAGAGGCAAAACATCGAGTGGAATGATTTCTTCGAAACTGAGCTCTTTCCTTTGCATTAGTTTCCTTGGCAAGTTCATACCTTTCTAACCACTTTTGCATAGGCTCAGAGTTAACTATGCAAAACTTCATTGCCTTCTCTCTGAAAGTTGCATCCATTTTTCTTTGCAATCCTTTACCTTGTGGTTCATCGCCTACGAGACGAACATATTCATCATCACTCCATAAGCGAGGCATTTCGAGATCCGATATACGTAGAAACTCAGTAACGAATACAAGAGATCCTTGTACAAGCCATCCCTCTGCCATGCTACCCTCTGGACGTGCTCTCTGTCGAACAAACCCTTTTAATGTCTTCATAAAGCGCTCTAAGAAGAACATCCATCGACTATGGACAGTTCCTGCTATTGCAACTTCATCTACTACATGAACCAGTAAATGAAGTTGAATAGTGAGAATACTTGTGAGAAAGTATTTCTCTACCATACAAACAGCCTCGATAGCATTGAGTTTCGCACTCTCTATGCTATCTCTATTTATCTCTTTAGAAGATATCCACCGTACTAAAGAACTAATTTTATGAATGGTTTTTCGTACATCCTCTGAAAGACAATCTTTTAGGGCTACAGGGAGCACAAACTGTAAAAACTTGTGCCAATCATGAGACTTGAGTCCTGCAAGATCATCGTTTCATGTGAAAGCAGTCTTTAGACATCTCATGCATCCAATAGGTGTACGAAACTCTGAAATTGTTTTCTTCACTTGTTGCTCTTCCATCCTGCGAAGCACCCAAGGAGCTCTTGGTAACGATACTGTTCCATTGGGCTTAGTAATTGCCCACAACTCTCGCATACGACCTCGCTCTTCTAGGTCGTCTCTTTGTGCTTTGCTTTCTTTCTTTCCGATCAAAGTTTTCCAAAGCATGTCTCCCACATTCTTGAAAATATGCATCGGGTCTACCAAATGATTGATCACCAATTCACTCCAATAAGGGATTTCATGAAAAATGGACAACCGTTTCATGCCAGCAACTGGATTTTCTGAATCCCACAGTTGTTTCCAATCGCTAGCTTTCATTTGGTGTTGCGCTTGTCGACCAATTTGTCCTTCACGTAAAACATGCCCATCAGGCAAATATCTATGATGTCCTTCATAGACAGTTTTACATAGTGCTTTGGAATAGCGTGCTTCGAGTCGTGGTCCGCATAAAGGACAAGCATGGTAACCCGAAATCGATAAACCTGAACATTCACCATAACCAGGCCAATCATGCATTGTCCACATAAGTATGCCTTGCACTCGCACGTCTCGTCTTCTTATAGGTTGAGACATGTCACGCACAGTGATCCCATCCCATAAAATGCGCAGTTCTTCCACAAGTGGTGCAAGATATACATCCATGTTTTTTACCTTATACTTACCTGGTACAATAAGAGCTAATAATAAATGACCTTTCTTTGTGGCCAACCATGGTGGGATATTATAATTGACCAAACATACAGGCCATGTGCTCCATGAAGAACTACGTAATCCAAATGGATTCACTCCATCCATAGCTAGGCTTAGACGTATGGATCGAGGCTCACTAGCAAACTCTGGCCACTTACTATCTATGTGCTTCCAAGCATCAGAGTCCGCTGGCACTCACATTACATTATCTGTAGACCTTCTCTTTGTATGCCATGACATTAACTCAGCTATAGATTTGCATCTAAACATGTTCTTAATTCGTGGAATGATAGGAAAGTGGCGAAGAACCTTTGTGGGGATTGCTTCGCCTATAACGTCTTCTCTAAATCTATTTGCTCCACACTTTGGACATACGTGGAGATGCTCATACTCATTCCGAAAGAGAATGCAATCATTCGGACAAGCATGAATTTTCGTATAATCCATTCCAATGGACTGTAAAAGTTTTTTCGCATCTCCACGTGTTGGAGGCATGTCATTGCCCTCTGGCAAAATTTGATCTTTAAGAAGCCTGCAATAAGCAATTAAAATGATATTAGTAAATGAAGTTATTGTGATACAACAATGAAAGCCAATTTGTTCTCTACTTACCTGAACAATTCAGTGACACTACTATCTGACCATCCATAAATGGATTGCAGATTGAGCATCGCGAGTGAAGCATGTAGTACATATATCTTTGCTCCATTGTAAAGTGGTAAAAGAGCTAATCTTCGCATGTTTTCATATTCTTCGTCAACTTCTAATCGTGGAAGTTCTGTTGTGTCCATGAAACTCTCGTCGACACCTTCTTCACCATCATGATCTTCGTCCATCTCATAAAATGCTTCAAGCATCTCTTCCATATGTTCATTTTGTGTAATATTATTAGTGCTTGCTTCTACATCTAAGTCCTTTTGTGCTCTCTTTTGTCCACGAGAGGTTACCGGTGCAATGTCGTTTGGGTCCATCTGCTCACCTGGGGGACCATGCGAATGATAACGTAGGTTTTCCAGTCGGCTCCTATCAAAGGATCCATACTCTCTAACATGTGCAGTACAAATCCGTCATTTCTAATAAATTTGATACTTGCACTGTGTGCAAGGACATGCCATTCTCTCTTCAGGATCCAAAGAAGCCATCTGCTACAATATGGACATTTTAGAACATTTGTTTTTTTATTAAACCTAAAAATCTAACTCTTAAAGACCTAAATACTTAAATACCTAAAAAAACTTAAAACCCTAGTTTTAAAATGCTAATCTATATAGCTATCCTATTTTATCTATATATTCGGATTTTTTCTTGATTGATCCTATTTTTTATATATATTTATTTATTTATTCAGATTTTTTTCCTCTTAATTAAGTTATATGTATGCCTAAACCCTAAAACCCTAATTTTAAAGATCTAGACCTAAATTATGTATATTTCTATACACATGTGTATATACATGTATATATGTATTATATGTGTATGTGTATGTGTGTATATATGTTATGTATGTGTTAAAACTCTAAAACCCTAATCCACATGACCTAGAACTAAAACATGTATATATATGTATGCATGTGTATATATATGTGTATATGTATATATATGTGAATATAGATAGGTATATAAGTATGTGTGTTTGTGTATTGTATATATATTCACTCTATTTAAAATGATTAAATTTAAACCTATTTTTATATATTTAATCATATATATTTCATTTATTTATTCAAAATACTAGTTCTTATCATATTTTATTATCTATATAATTATCCTACCTTATATATATATTTATTTATATATTCAGATTTTTTCTTTACTTAATTATATTTAATTATATATATTTAATTAAATAATTTAAAACACTAGTTCTTTTTATATTTATTTATGTATATAATTATCTTATTTTATATATATATTTATTTATATATTCAGATTTTTTTTCTTACGTAATCCTATTTTTATATATTTAATATTATATATTTAATTATAAATATTTAATTAAATTATTTAAAACACTAGTTCTTTTTATATTTATTTATGTATATAATTATCTTATTTTATATATATATTTATTTATATATTCAGATTTTTTTTTCCTCACGTAATTCTATTTTTAGATATTTAATTTTATATATTTAATTATATATATTTAATTAAATTATTTAAAACACTAGTTCTTTTTATATTTATTTATGTATGTAATTATCTTATT
Source organism: Ceratopteris richardii (assembly GCA_020310875.1). Taxonomy (NCBI): domain Eukaryota; kingdom Viridiplantae; phylum Streptophyta; class Polypodiopsida; order Polypodiales; family Pteridaceae; genus Ceratopteris; species Ceratopteris richardii. The sequence continues at coordinate 34,168,459 of CM035414.1, read as the reverse complement.
TTATATATATATTTATTTCTATATTCAATTTTTTTTTCCTTACGTAATCCTATTTTTATATATTTAATTGTATATATTTAATTATATATATTTAATTAAATTATTTAAAACACTAGTTCTTTTTATATTTATTTATGTATATAATTATCTTATTTTTTATATATATTTATTTATATATTCAAATTTTTTTCCTTACGTAATCCTATTTTTATATATTTAATTTTATATATTTAATTATAAATATTTAATCAAATTATTTAAAACACTAGTTCTTTTTATATTTATTTATGTATATAATTATCTTATTTTATATATATATTTATTTATATATTCAGATTTTTTTCCTTACGTAATCCTATTTTTATATATTTAATTTTATATATTTAATTATATATATTTAATTAAAACCCTAATCTTAAATATGTAGACCTAAAATATGTATATTTTTGTATACATGTGTATATACATGTATATATGTATTACATGTGCATGTGTATGTGTGCATATATCTTATGTGGGTGTTATAACCCTAAAACCCTAATCTTAAAGATTTAAATCTAAAATATGTATATTTTTGTATGCATGTGTATCTACATGTATGTATGTATTATATGTATATGTGTGTTTGTGTATATATGTAATCTATGTATTAAAATCCTAAAACCCTAATCAGAAAGACTTAGACTTAAATATGAAATACTAAACCCTAAAACCCTAATCTTAAATATGTAGACCTAAAATATGTATATTTCTATATACATGTGTATATACATGTATATATGTATTACATGTGCATGTGTATGTGTGCATATATCTTATGTAGGTGTTATAACCCTAAAACCCTAATCTTAAAAATTTTAATCTAAAATATGTATATTTTTGTATGCATGTGTATCTACATGTATGTATGTATTATATGTATATGTGTGCTTGTGTATATATGTTATGTACGTATTAAAATCCTAAAACCCTAATCAGAAAGACTTAGACTTAAATATGAAATACTAAACCCTAAAACCCTAATCTTAAATATCTAGACCTAAAATATGTATATTTCTGTATACATGTGTATATACATGTATATATGTATTACATGTGTATGTGTATGTGTGCATATATGTTATGTAGGTGTTATAACCCTAAAACCCTAATCTTAAAGATTTAAATCTAAAATATGTATATTTTTGTATGCATGTGTATCTACATGTATGTATGTATTATATGTATATGTGTGTTTGTGTATATATGTAATCTACGTATTAAAATCCTAAAACCCTAATCAGAAAGACTTAGATTTAAATATGAAATACTAAACCCTAAAACCCTAATCTTAAATATCTAGACCTAAAATATGTATATTTTTGTATACATGTGTATATACATGTATATATGTATTACATGTGTATGTGCATGTGTGCATATATGTTATGTAGGTGTTATAACCCTAAAACCCTAATCTTAAAGATTTAAATTTAAAATATGTATATTTTTGTATGCATGTGTATCCACATGTATGTATGTATTATATGTATATGTGTGTTTGTGTATATATGTTATCTACATATTAAAATCCTAAAACCCTAATCAGAAAGACTTAGACTTAAATCTGAAATACTAAACCCTAAAACCCTAATCTTAAATATCTAGACCTAAAATATGTATATTTCTGTATACATGTGTATATACATGTATATATGTATTATATGTGCATGTGTATGTGTGCATATATGTTATGTAGGTGTTAAAACCCTAAAACCCTAATCTTAAATATTTAACCCTAAAACCCTAATCCTATTTTTATATATTTGATGTAAAGAAAAACTTCAAAATAAAAATAGGATTATATGTGTGTATGTATGCATGTGTGCATATATGTGTGTGTATGTATGCATGTGTACATGTGTGTGTGTATGTATACATGTGTATACATGTGTGTGTGTATGTGTGTGTATGTAGGCATGCATGTGTGTGCATGTGTGTGTATGTGTGTATGTATGCATGCATGTATGTGTATGTGTGTGTATGTGTATGCATGTGTATACATGTGTGTGTATGTATACATGCATGTGTGTATATGTGTGTATGTATGCATGTGTGTATATATGTGTGTGTGCATGCATGCCGGTATATGTGTGTGTATGTATGCATGTATGTGTGTATATATGCGTGTGTGTATGTATGTGTGTATATGTGTGTGTGTATATGTATGTATGCATATGCGTATATATGTGTGTGTATGTATGTGTGTATGCATGTGTGTGTATGTATGCATGTGTGTAAATTTATGTGTGTGTGTATGCATGCATATGTGTATATGTGTGTGTGTATGTAAGCATGCATGTGTGTATAGGTGTGTGTATGTAAGCATGCATGTATGTACATGTATGTGTGTATGTATGCATGTGTAAATTAATGTGTATCTTCCTTTCTCTTCTCTCTCTCTTTCTTTCTCTCTCTCTCTCTCTCCTTCTCTCTCTATCAATAGCGAATAAAAGAATCACTTACAAGTATGTCCCTCTCTTGAATCGTTGTCGTCAAAGCGTAATGTAGGTCGTCTCTCGTCCAGTTTCAAACAATCGACGCCAACGAACTTCTGCAAAATCAACGAAAAGAGAATTAGAAACCCTAAAGCATAGAGAAACACAAATGCTAATAGTACGCGTAGCACTTACCAAGATGTGAGATCTAAGCCGAGAGAGAGTGTGTGTGTGTAGAGAGAGAGATCTGTGTGTGTGTGTGTGCACAAGACAATGCAGGTTCGCGCGCGCAAGTTCGAGAGTAGACCGAGTACTCAAACACGCGCAAAAATGTGAAGTTTTGCTCTCAGGTTCGTGGTATGTTTAAAACTCGCCGCCAGTATAGGCGCGGATATGGACGTCGGTATACGCGTCAGTAGTTGCCAGTAAATTACCGACGCTTATACCGATGCTCATACCGATGCCTATACCGACGCTTACACCGGCAGCTGCAGGCCACACCGACGATCCGTTTAAAATGGTCATACCGATGGTCACTTGACCGTCGGTATATCTTAGTGAGATTTTCCGAGGGCTATACCGACGCCGACTATGACCGTCGGTATATGCAGCGTCGGTATGCCCCTCATATGTTGTAGTGTTGGGATACACTTACCACATTGTACCAGGCTAGGAATGAGGCTCGTGTTGCTTACCTCCGAAAACAATTCGAGAGTGGCACATGAATGAAGGTGATTCTATGGATAGTTTTCTCACAAAGATCAAGGATTTGAAAGAACAATTGATTTCTATTGATGAAGTTATACCACATAACTCACTTGTGCAGATCGTTCTGAATGGTCTTCCTGAATCATATCAGACTTTTGCTTCTACTCTTCATTTGATGATGAAAGGCAATCCAAATGCCTTGTCATTTGAGGAGTTAGTCTCTGTTCTGTTGCAAGAAGATCAATCTAGGAAGAATTGGTCCATCATGCATGTTGTAGATCAAGCTTTCCTGGCTAGTCAGAAGGGCAAAGGTAAATGGAGCTCTTCTACTAGTAAGTAGAAATCTGCAAATGCTACACATTTGAAGAAGGAAGACAAAGATGAGAAGAAATCAAAAAAGCAGAAATTGTTTTGCAAATACTGTAAAGCAAATGATCATGTCATTAAGAGCTGTCCAAAACTAGCTCCTAAAGAGGCAAAGAAGAAAGAGGCCAGAATGGTTGTTGCAGAGGCCTCTACACCAAAAACAGAGTCTACTAATCTTATGCAGGATGAAGAATGGACATTTACTATTGTTTGCAGTTTTGACCCATCTTCTCATGAGCAGTGCATGTCTACAGTAAACTCAAATGTTTGGTACTTTGATAGTGGGGCAACCAAACATATTACCTCGCAGCATAGTTTCTTCTATTCACTCGAGTCTTCCCCGACAAGGAATATTGTTACATGCACCAACAACTCCTCTTATCTTGTTATGGGAGTTGGTAAGATCATTTTGACTACTACTGATGGTAGTTCTTTCACTTTGTCAGATGCTTTATCTGAACGTGGGATAAAACATCAGTGTACAATGCCATATACACCTCAACAGAATGGGGTTGCTAAACGAAAGAACAAGTCACTCATGGAGATGGCGAGGTGTATGGTCAAGGGTCAAGCTTTACCACATAGTTTCTGGCTTGAGGTTGTCATGTGTGCAGCATATGTACTTAACAGGTGTCCCACTAAAGCGCAATAGTCTATCACTCCATATGAGGCTTAGCATGGTCGCAAGCCATCTGTTGCTCATTTGCATGTTTTTGCTTGTTTGGCATATGCATTAGTGCATGAACAACATCGTAGATGCATTTGATGTTGTTCTCTATCAGCAGGCTATTGGATGCTTGATTTACTTATGCATTACTCGGCCAGATATTCAGTTTGTTGTCTCACAGATGAGCAGGCTTATGCATTGCCCAAGTGTCAAGCATTGGTAGGCGGTTAAGCACATCTTTCGCTACTTGTGTGGTACTCGACTACTTGAATTGTTTTATCCCAAGGGGGGATCACTACCGCCAGACGTGCATGCTTTTTCTGAGAGTGATTGGACTCGTTGTTATGACACTTGTGTGTCCACCAATGGTTTTTGTTTCATGCTTGGTAGTTCATGTATATCTTGGTTGAGCAAGAAGCAGCCTACTATGGCCACTTCCAGTTGTGAGGCTAAGTATAGGGCAACTTTCATAGCGACTGTTGAGTGTGTGGCTCAAACGCCTTATGGTTGATTCAGGTGTTGGTCAGGCTTCTTCCACCACCATCTTCACTGACAGTGAGAGCACATTGGTAGTTGCGAGGAACCCTTTGTTCCATGATTGCACTAAGCACATTGAGATGCATTATCATTATGTCAGGGAGAGGTTCTCTGCTAGGGAGATCAGCTTGGCATAGGTGTGCACATAGGAGAACATTGCATACCTTTTTACAAAGGCTCTGCCTAGGGAGAAGTTTGAAGCTTTTTGCAAAGCTTTGGGCTTACTTGCTTTTGTGGTTCCAGTTGTGAGGTTGAGTATAGGGCAGCTTTGACAGTGACTATTGAGTGTGTGTGGCTCATATGCCTTATGGCTGATTTGGGTGTTGGTGAGTCTTCTGCCACCACCATCTTCACTGACAGTCAAAGCACATTGGCAACTGCGAGGAATCCTATTCCATGGTCGCACTAAGCATATTGAGTTGCACTATCATTATATTAGGGAGAGGTTATCTGCTGGAGAGATAATCTTGGCATGTGTGCCCACACAGGAGAACATTGTAGGCCTTTCCATGAAGGCTCTGCCTGGGGAGAAGTTTGAAGCTTTCCGCAAAGCTTTGGGCTTACTTCCTTTTATGGATTGATTACACATAGCTTGGAACTTCCTTATACATGAGTGCCAGCTCCTTGTTCACGGCATCACTCCCAGGGGGATTTGTCAATATATTTAAGTAGTGATGTGTGTGAACACTCTAGGACCGCTAGGGACACTTTTTTCTCTCTTTCGGATTTTTTCCCCCGACTTGTATATACGCCTATAGCCCTAATGGGTTACTCATCTTTGTACATTCTAGTGGTAATACATTGATATAGTGTGTTGTGCTCCAAGCTTCTTCTTCTTCTTCCTTGTGTTGTTTGCATGCTTTCACAGACCTTGAACTCCAACAATTGTCCCTCCTCTAGATATTTTTGCTACTCCATACAAATAATCATTTGTATCTCTTGCATGCTCTACTTTTATGCATAAGTATCACAAACAAAAGTGCAGGTATTGTCATGTACAATCTAGAGAACTAATATGGTAAACTACATAGATTGATGTTCAATGGTTAAAATTGTTTTTCATGCCACTTTGACAAGGGAATCATTCACTTACATAGGCCATGATAAAGTTAGTCTAACCTATCATAGGTCCTGGCCAACCACATAAAATTATCTAAAACTACATTGAGGAGGGAATATTTTGAAAGTAGCTTGCCCACCATAAAGTTGAAGGTCCTTGCCCCCAAAAACCCTCTTGAAAGGGTCATTGGGCCCCTACGCCTATGAGTTGAGGTGATGCCTCAAACCTGAGATGCATGCTTGAGGACCACTTCCAACTCTCTATGGGGTCTTTACCTAACATCCTACCATCTCATAAGCATACACAATCACATATTAACAAGGCATGAAATAATTTTGCCAATTTGTTCCATGTTGATTTGAAGAACTAAAATGAATCCTCATATTTGAGTTATTATATAATCACTAATCTAGAATAAGAGAATACATTAGTTTTGGATTTTAGTGTCCCTGAATTAAAAAATGCCCTCAATTATGATGGCAACTTTTTGACAGCTTTACTTCATTGATCTCTTTGCATATTTTGGAGAGCATTTGTGCCATATGATGACAATTGTTTTCTTGTTGAAGATCCTTTATGGCATGTAATAATACTTTTAGTTTTTGAACTATTAGAGTCTTTGTGGCATATAATCGTACTTCTTTGGTTGTTTCATTGAATAATATTCTTTGGGATTTCAACAATTTTGTGTGAGAGGAAATGTTATGTGTTTTGGATTTTTGGTCCTTGGTGTATAGAGAAAACAAGTATTTACTATGTGCTCTTGAAACGTGATTTTTTCCTTGATTGCAAGTTTTTGGCTTAAAAAATAACAAGTAGAATTTCCATGGTTGCCCATAAAGTTTTTTTTATAGCTCATTTTTTAGGAGGGGTATTTTGTATTTTTTATTACAACATTGGGATAAGACTTTATAAAGTCTTGTTTGTGATGTTGGCTATGTATGATCATCATGAATAATCCTCCGTATGATATTAGGGCATATTTTTTAATTCATTTAGATGTACACTAGCATCATTTTTTACACAAATGACTCAAAATGAATTGGACTTGGTCTCATTTTTCCTTTTGTGAATGGATTTTAACATAACAATTGTTGGATTATAGCTTGCACTTGTCTTACTTTTATTTTACATGCATGTATTGCTAGAGGTAGTGGCTTAATTGTGGCTTACGATTAAGCTTGGAGCCTTGTTTTGTATCTCATGATTGTTTTAAATATTGGAGGCATTTAAGGCCCAGACAAGTATAAAAGTGGTTGAATAGTCCCCATGGAGGAGTCATAGCTATGACTCTCTAATTATGAATGAAGCCATAGATTCTATAGTTTTTGAGGATGAAAAACCTTAAAAGGGGTGAAGAACGTACCAAAACCCATCAAAGTTGTACGATTGAAGTACCAAAACTCCAAATTAGTACAATTGATTCCACGAAGTATAGAATCATGGATGTAGATGATAGATAGAAGAAATTTTTTTAGGGTATAAGATGTTTGTCAAAGAAGGATTTGTTGAGAAAAATTCATGGCATGCTAAAAATAAGTATTGGAAACCCGCCAAGGGATAAATGATTCAGAGAAGATTGGGTCCAACCACCAAATAGATAGAGCATTCCAAAGGCCATACTTCTTTAAAGTGGAAGTGCAAATTAGAAGTTTGATTTCCAAATATGTAATTTGTAACCATGATAAATGGTACTTATGTGGAATGTGAAACTTGTATTCGCCTATCCTTAAAGGGATTTCAAAAGAAATCCAAAAAAGCATTAACAAATATTAAGACTTAAGCAATAAAGAGATTCCTTGAAAACCCTAGGGGTAGCTATCAGGAAGCTTCATATAAAGAAAGGAATCTGAATACAAGAATAAATGCTTGTCATTGAAAAATAGTTGAGTAAAGAACTAATTAGATCTTGAATAATTCAAGGCACTTGGAATTTTTGATGGACATTTATTCCATCAAAAGGGTTTAGAGATCCCAAAAGACAAGCATGCAAACATAAGATCATAGAATGATCTTGTGTTGGATGCGCTAAAAATCTAAGTAGAACAGAAGAGATAGAAGTAAATCCTTGACTTCAAATTCTAGAAAGAAGAACTTGAGTAAAAGGTACTCTATAATTGAACAAAGATTTTGGAATTTAAGGTAAATATCATCCACACATCAGTGTTGGATATAAAGTATGGTTGTATGGGACACTATACTTTATATTCACATTAATGTAGGAATGATGGTATGGGACATCAGACCTTGGGATGGTAGGCATCTTTTAGTCTTGGGCACATGACTTGAAGTGAAACTCCACCCCAATGGGAACTAAAACTTCATAGATAAAGATGAAATACATGGTGGTCAAAGAGTATGACGAGGACTTCAAGTATCAGTTAACTGGAAAATTTGAAGAGCAAAGTTGAAAGCACCTTCTAAGATCTTCATAAAGGTTTTCAGTAAGACAAGTATAGTCTCATTGAAGTTATCAGACTTTTCGAGTAAGTATTTTGTAGTTCTTTATTAGAAATGTTGCATGGATTTTTGAAGAGAGAACATGGAAAGATCCTTTTAAGCAAGGAGATTTTGACTAAGTCAATCTCGGATTAAGCACTTAGTTGATAGTAAAATTAAGTGAAACATTATCTTGACTCAAATTATGCATTTAAAGGGGTTTCAAGAGCTAGTGAAAAAGATTGACTTGGTAATCAACATAGATGAAATTAGACTAAGTAAGTCCAAAGCACCTTGTTGATATTACAACCAAGTGAATCAATATATGAAGATCTATACTAGACTGACATTCTAGAATAAAGGGATCCAAGAGATTAAAATGTATTAACTTAGTACTTAAGATAATGAAGCATCATGGTTTGATAGTAAAGTTAAACATCATCAAAGCTCAGTGGATCGAGACACTAATGTTTTATACCATTAGAATTTGGAAAATGGATGCCGGTTTAACATTACCCAAAGAATCTTTTTGAGAATTAGGGTTTAATCTTGTAAATATGGAAACGATGATAGAAATTGAATCTACTACACATAAATTTAGTTTTTCCTTCCCACTTTGTCAAACCTTGGATGTGACTTTGAAGAATATTCAAAGTCATTTCTAGAATAGGTTCAACTCGATCGAATAGGTAACTAAATTAAACATCAGGGGTAGTCATTCTTTGAGGAAATAGCCTCGAGTAAATCACTTTCAAGTTGGTTTCCCAAAGAAATGAATCACTTCTTTCCTACATTCTACTCAATATCCCAATAGGGCATCGTAGTCTTGTGATTGGGAAAAGAGACCAATAGATATGGGCTAAGAAGTAGAACATAGTCAGAAACATCTAAGTTAGATGTTTTGGTCAACCTCAACTTAAGGAGACTTCTCAAAGTCTTGAACTAGCCAATGATCCACCTATTTTTCTAGGTCCATCCACAAGTAGTGCATAGAAATGAACCCACATAGAAAATTAGTTGGAGAGTCTTAGAATCCACCTAATTCATATGTTTTTACCATGGATGCCTAGTTTGCACATAATAAAACATTGAATTAGGCATGGATGTTGTAATCCACCCTTATCATTCTTTCCATACTTTGCATCTAATTGAGTGACTTATATGCAAAGCTAGATGATCTTTAGAATGATTTGGGTAGGGATTAGACCATAAATGGATTCCCCTGATTTCAAATCTAGAGTGGGATAGAATCTCTTTCTAGTAAAGAGGTGAATAAGAGAAATGAACACCACGATCGACAAGACTGATCATGGGGCACGAGGAAATACTCCACATATTACCTACATACATTTTCAAGGATGACAAGTGAAAGGGGGGAAGAATGTTGTAGAACTATCAGTTTATTAATGGTTCAAAATTTACTATGCATAATGTACGACATGTACCTCAGTTATCACACAGTTTGATGCCACTTGGTCAACTTGATGACCTTGGTTACAAGGTGGTCTTCTATGCTCAGTCCTTTTGTATATCAAAGGGCAATATGGTTATTGCAAAAGGAAGCAAAGTTGGCTCACTTTGGGCCATATATCTCATAGTGGAATGGAAAATCTTTCTCGTTCTGGCTACTTACCTGTGTTATCTTACTCTGATTTTTCATTTTGTGAGCATTGTCAAAATGGAAAGCAAACCAGAATGTGCATAGAACACACATTGACTCTTCAATTTAGCCTTTAGATCTCATTCATACAGATGTGTGTGGTTGTATGTCCACTAGGTTCTTAGGTGGTTCTCTTTACTTTGTCACTTTCATAGATGATGCTACTAGAAAAGTTTGGGTATATCCCATCAAATCAAAGGATGAGGTATTCCCTACTTTGAGAAAATGGCTTGCTTTAGTTGAGATTGAAAAAGGAACTAAGCTTAAGGCTTTACGTTAGATAATGGGGGTGATTATACCTCACATGAATTCAGCCTTTTCTAACAATCGAGAGGGATTCATAAAGAGTTTACAGCTCCTTATACCCCAGTACATAATGGTGTTGCTGAAAGGATGAATAGAACTATTCAAGATAGAGTAGTTTCTATGTTGCATCATGCAAAGCTCTCACAAGGCTTTTGGGCAGAAACAATATTGACTGTAGTTCATGTGATTAACCTTTCACCTAGTACTGCCAAAGGTCTGAAAGTGGCACAAGAGTTAGGGACAGTGAAGCCACCATATTATGATCATCTTCAAGTTTATGGGTGTGAAGCATATGTTCATATACCCAATAATCGTAGACAAAAGTTGGACCATAAGTCAAAGAAATGCATTTTTCTTGGATATGGTCGAGAAGGACAATTTGGATATCACTTATGGGATCGTGAAACATGATCAGTGATCAGAAGTAGTGATGTCATTTTCAATGAGTCTAAGGTGCATAAACAACCCATAAAGGAGGTTGAAGTGAGAAGAGTGGTGTTCGATGATGCTAGTCCTCCAGTTAGAATGCATAAAAATGTTGCACATAGGGACGTTCAAGAGAATGTCCGATCAAATCAGTCTGCACATGTTACTGTTCAGCAACTATTGAGATGCTCTGCAAGTGTCTCACATCCACCTAATAGATATGTTCCAGGTTTAGATTTTGTTATGCTAACAGATGCTAGTGAGCCATCTTGCTACAAAGAGGCTATGCAGACAGAGGATCATGTCAAGTGGGAGCATGCCATGAAGAGTGAGTTGGATTCTATTCACAAGAATGGTACTTGGGATTTAGTATCTTTGCCAAAGGGCAAGAAAGCTTTACCATGTAAATGGGTTTATAAGCTGAAATTCACATCAGATAGTGCCTCTCCAAAGTATAAATCATGACTTGTTGCAAAAGGGTTTTAAGCAACAACATGGTGTTGATATCAATGAAATCTTCTCTCCAATGGTCAAGATGACTACCATGTACATGTTTCTTGGATTCATTGCAATGGAGGACTTAGAGCTAGTTCAAATGGATGTGAAACTGCTTTCTTGCATGGAGATCTTACAGATAAGATCTATATGGGACAACCAAAGGTTTATGTAGTTCGTGATAAGGAAAGTCTAGTTTGTAAGCTCAAGAAGAGCTTGTGTGGACTTAAACAGTCCCCTAGACAATGGTACAAAAAAATTGATGCTTTTGTGAAGTCTCAAGGCTATTCTCGAAGCAATGAGGATAATTGTCTCTACACAAAGAGATGGATGGCAGCTTGATATGCTTGATACTTTATGTTGATGATGTGTTGATTGTTTGGAAGTCCTCTTATGACTTGTCAATTCTCAAAAAGAAGTTGAGTAAGACATTTTATATGAAGGATTTGGGGGATGCCAAACATATTCTTGGCATGTGCATTACTCATGATAGGAGTAAAAGGTGCATATACTTGTCTGAAAGTGAGTACATAACCAAAGTACTTCATGGGTTCAATATGCAGGGTCGAAAGGCATTGAGTACACCTTTATCCACATATGAACTGAGCAAGGATGATTGCCCCAAATTAGATGAGGAAAAGGAATTCATGACCAAAATTCCCTATCAGTCTGTTGTTGGTAGTCTCATGTATGCTATGGTAGCTACGAGATGAGACATTGCTTTTGCAATGAGATTTGTGAGCAGATATATGTCTAATCCTTACCGAATTTGGACAACTCTTTATGACATGATCATTTCCTTTATAGTATTTGCAAAATAATTTTTGCTTTTCTGTTTTCTTCTCATCTTTGTCATCCTTCTTTGATTGTGCAGAATTAGCAGATTTTTGCTTACTAGTAGAAGAGCTCCATTTACCTTTGCCCGTCTGACTAGCCAAGAAAGCTTGATCTGCAACATGCATAATGGACCTGTTCTGCCTAGACTGATCTTCCTGCAATAGAATAGAGACTAAATCCTCAAATGTTAAAGCATTTGGATTGCCTTTCATCATCAAATGAAGAGTAGAAGCAAAAATCTAATATGAATCGGGAAGACCATCTAGAACAGTTTGCACAAGTGAACTATCAGGCAAGAGGTCATCAGCAAAAATCAATTGTTTCTTCAAATCTTTGATCTTTGTCAGAAAACTGTCCATGGAATCTCCTTCATTCATATGCTCACTCTCCAACTATTTTTGGAGGTAAGCAAGACGAGCCTCATTCCTTGTCTGGTATAAAGTGGTAAGTGTATCCCAAACATCCTTAGCTATTTTGTAAGAGTGAATGTGAGGAATAATGGCACGTTTGATAGACAAGGCTATCAATGCATGTGCTTGAGCATCTCTTCCATTCCAACAAATTTGCTTTACAGTAGGTGCAGTAGGAACTGCAACACAAACAGGAACATGAAGAATATCGCCATCTTCAACATTGTCTGCATCATCTTCAGCAACTGTGTTTCCATGTGTAATAGGAAGTTTTTCAACACCCTGCACAATATTCCACAGTTCTTTTGCAACCAATACCTGATGCATTATATAAGCCCATAATGGGTAATTGGTACCATCCAACTTATACGCAATAGCCAACATATGGAATACATCACTGCTTTCAACCATGGCCACTGACTAAAATACCCTGATGCAGAAAAATGATTGTGTTGGGGGATTCTTAGACAAGAAGGAGTTTGAGGGTTTGTAGGAGAAAAGGAAAAGACCAAGAGAGGAAATACACCTTGGAAGCTTCTGCCGATTGATTACAGTAAGACAATTACAATGTTTGAAGCACAATACAAACCAATACTTTTGTGCACAATCCCACAGAGTGCTCAATGACAAAATACCAAATACCCCAAAGTCTTCTTGCCGCCAGCCTCCTCTGCACCAGACCTCCACCTGCTTCAAGCTTATCCTTGTGCACACCTTGCACCAAGCTTCCACTAAGGGGGAGGAATGAATACCTTCCGTCGGCACGCGCACAGTGCAAGGAGACCTTGAGGTCCTTGGGGGACTAGCTTAGCACTCTCTGCGCAATCCCTTAGTCACTCACCATGCACTCCTTCAACTCCACTTCTCTGCATCGCACACTGGTGACTCTTGCACTTCTCCCTCTTGCTTCACTTAGACTATGCTTCTCTTGCTTACTCTAGAGTTAGTCCAAGAATAGTCCTTGCCTTGATTTGAGTGTGTCGATCACGTACGCTCCTAACTGCAATAGTATCTTGGTGCTCACTTTGATGTCCAAGATTGTCTTCACAAGTGGCAGCCAACGACTCACTGTTTTGTCCTGTAGTGACTTTAGACTAAAACCCAAAATTTTAATTGGGGGGCCATACTTTCCCCTGTGCGTACACTACGCTTCACATACCTTCACATTTCCTTTTAAGTCTTCACTTTTGCACATAAGAGAGGGTTCATCTGAACCTTCCAAAACACTTTAAAACACACTTTGAACCTTAGGAAAATTAGAGAAAATACCTCTGCAACCTGTAACCCACTTTCTCCAATTTACCCTTTGTGGACAATTAATTGTGCACTACTTGTGCACTTTGACACCTGCACTTTAGCACTTTGACTTTGCACCTGTTGACTTTGACCAATTGACTTTGACCAGTTGACTTTGACCTTTTGACTTTGAATATAGTTGACTTTGACCAATATGACTTTTATGGGCTCAATAGTTGCCCACCACCTAATGTGCTCTCCGTCGCGGAGAGCTACAGCCAAAACTCTGAACATATAGGACACCATGATAATGGAGCTGCAAAAACTTGAAGAGGACATCTGAGCAGCAACCAATGCCACCAAAAGCAAGATAGAACAAGCACCAGAGAAGAACCAAAAATTGGATTTTGCCATGGAAAAGCAAAAAGGGGGGCAATGGGAGGGTAGAAAGGAATGGGAAGGGAGGGTTGAGGGTGCGGAGATGGATGGGGCAGGTAGGGGTGATGATGTGGCTGGGAAGATTGGTAAAGGGAGGGATTGGGAGTAGGAATCAGGGGTCTGGAGGGGGTTAAAATGATGAAACTGGAGGGCCACAGAGGGTACAGATGGGAAATATAAAAACCAAATGTAAGATGAGGTGAGAATATACCATGTGGACAATGTGGTGAAATAAAAACATGTGTAAAATGTGCTCAAAACTTGAGGGATTTGACCAAAACTCATAGGAAATGTGGGAATCTGGAAAAATAAAGCCAAAAACTGATTCCAGAGGTGCCAAAAAACATGAAAATGACTCCATTTTTATAAAATATGGCCAACCGAGGCATGATCCAAAGCCAAAAGCTTTGAGCCATAAAAATAAATAAATAAATAAATAAATAAATAAATAAATAAATAAATAAATAAATAAATAAATAAATAAATAAATATATTGTGAACGCCCATACAGATAAAAATAAAAAGAAAAATAAATAACATAAATAAGAGAATAAAATAAATAAAATAAAAAATAAAAATAATAAAAAAATAGAAAAAAAAAAGAAAATAAACAAAAGAAAATTAAGTAAAAAAAAATAAATTTGGGGGGGGGGGGTTGGTCGGTGGGGTGGGAGGGGGGTTTTTTTTTTTGCAAAAAAAAGAAAACGCCTTGGGGGCCCCTCTTTTTAAAAAAAAAAATTATTTAAAAAACCAAAGAAAAATGCATAAAAAATCCAAAAAAATTCCTAGAGTGTTAGGGCAGTTTCTTCACTCAAAATCATAGAGAGCTTCCTTTATTCCCCAAATGTGGCAAGAAAAAGACACGTGAAAAGGAGGAAAATGCTAGAAAAAATTCTAAAAAATGCTTGAAAAATTCTGAAAAAAATTCTAAAAATTCCAAAAATTGTACCTTTGCAAAGTTGATGAAATGGCTACTAAATTTGCTAAAAACTCAAGAAAGAAGCATGAAATGGATAAAGAAAACTACTAAAACTTAAGTAAAAATGACGAGAAAAGACTATGTACAACCTAGACAAATTTTGCAGGTTCCAGGTGATCCATAATTCTTCATGTGGCTTGATGATAGGCCTTTAGCCATGATCTTTATATGTTGACCCCGAAAAACTCCTCCATAACCTTGAATTGTGTTGCACTTCATTTGTGTTATCTTCTTTTTGGGCATGCCGACGCTTTGATAGACCCACCTTAAATCCTTCAGTACAATATTATCTCCTCCATACTACATCTTTTGTTTCCAAAGACTTGCAGGTACTCCGTCCACATCATTGTAAAGCCTTGCACTTACTATCATAAAAATTGACACAATAGATGATATCCATACCAGTATCCATAAAACAGTGGCCATTGACATATGATTTGAAGCATCTTCATCACGACTGCACTTAAGGACTTTGCTTTTCTTCTCTTTTCCATGGCCTTTGATTGAGAATGTTTCAACCTGAGTGATTTCCTTTTTTTCTTCATATGCTTCTTCTCTACTTGAATTTGGGAAAATTCCATAGCAAGAAGATGGGTCTTCTGCATGGAGCCAAGCCAACATGTTTTCATCTTCATATAAATCTGCTCCTTCAAATAGATCTGCTTCTGGGTTGTCCACCACTTCTTCTTCCATACAAATACCAATTGTCTGCATCATGCTAGTATTTCTCTGATTGTCTGGTCCTTCTTCTAAAATTATCTGCTGCAACTCTTTTCCCTCCTGCTTTACCCACATTGTGTCCTTGCCCCAATCATGCAACACATTGGCATGCCTTAACCAAGGTCTCCCAATTAACAGGGGGAAGCTTCCTTCTACCTGTGGCAACCTTAAAACAACAAAGTCCAAGTTAAAGATGGTACCTTGTATCTTGACTGGAACTCCAGGGACCACTCCCATAGGCCTTACTATGCTTTGGTCTGCCATTGTTACAGTGAAGTTGGCAGGTCGTGAAGGGTATAGTCCAATCTTTTTCATGGTATATCAGGCATCAAGTTAATGCCAGAACCACCATCCACAATAATTCCTTGAAACTCATGACCTTTAATAGAGACTGTTAGCCGAGGGCTCTTGTAATCTATGAGGGGCGCTTCCCCTACATTTTTATCTTTATGCATAACAACAGCCTTTGCCACTAAACTTGTTGTGGACATTTCATCAATTATCTGCAAGAGTTCTGACTTGAACTTCCCATCCATCTTTATTAAATAAAAAATACTAACCTCCTTTTTCATGGACTTGAGTAGTTTTGAAGCCTCTGATTCCTTGAGAGCATGGGCTCCAGTTGACTTATCAAACTCCTCATGAGCCTTGTTGAAGGCATGCCCAATGGCATCACTGGTGCATATGAGATCTCCTTTTTGCCTTGTATCTGCACCTGTGGTGGCTTTATCTTCAAATGGTTCTCTGTCTTGATTCCATTCCTTAATCTTTGATCCTTGTCCTATGTCTGCTTGAACCTTCCCATTGCTTCTTGTATGCACAGTCAAAGATTCTATTTCTTCTAATTGCACCACCCTGGTAGATGGTGATGGCTCATTGACTAGATCACACACTTCTTCTTTGTGCACAAAAATCATTTGAATATGGGGCCCGGATGAGGAGGCTTGATTCTTAGGACAACAATTTGTATAATGGTCTCTTGCCTCAGGGCAGTTCTTGCAAGGAGGGGCATTTTCTGGTAGGGTGCACCTACTTTGATAGTGCCCACATTCTCCACACCTGAAACAGATGATTGGCCTCCTAGGCCCATTTCCAAAGTTATTCCTCTGTCTAGGATTATAGTTGTTACCTTGATTTGGTGCAGCAACCATCACATTTGCTGGTGTTGGGGATCCTCCTTGTGTCCAGTATGTCGTTGCAGGCATTCCCCTTGATTGGCATTCATGGGCCTCATGGCCAACTTTCCTGCATAATTGGCAAGTCACACTTAACAGAGGACATTCACTTACTATGTGACCTTGCTTGCTGCACATGGAACACCAAAGTCCACTCTTGATGTCACTCCCTTTGAGTTCTTGCAGCTCCTGTCGCAGCTGAGCCAATTCCTCTGCTTGGGCCTCCTCCTCCTTTTGGAGCTTTAGTGCTTCAATCTCCCTTCTCAACTGAGCAACAATATTCTCCTCCTCTTTGTAGGGCTTATTTCTTTTTAAGCCCTCCATCTCCTTCCTTAGCTGGATCACTGGATCCTCCATTTCTGTACCATATGTTGGTTGAGAAGAAGTTGCTCCATACTGGTGCCTTATCTGCTCCAAGCGTGTGGCTGTGTTGATGAACTCCTCTATGGAGGCTGTAGGTAACACTAATTCCTTTATTTTGCATTGGGTGGCCACTGGTAGGGGCTTAGCTAACCATTTCTTAACAAAAAAATCGTGTGGTGGATCTAGCAATTTAGCCATTAGTGCTTTGGCCCTAGTCACAAACTCTGGGAACTTTTCTCCTGGACCCAATCTCAAATTTTCTAGTTCTTCTATGATAATCTCTGCAGTGTTGCCATGCTGGAATTGATTTTTAAATGCATCTTTCATCACATCCCAAGTGGTAAATTGGTTTTCAGCAAACTGGCTGAACCACTTATCTGCTAATCCCTCTAATGTGGCAGGGAAGAGAATCAAAAAGGCATCCTCCCTACCCATAAGCCTCTAGTCTTAGATAGTGCCAAAAACCTTCTAATGTGTTCATCCGGATCCTCCTGAGCTAGACCTTTGAAAGAAGGAAACTTTATATTTAATCTAGAGAGTAAAGTTTCCAAGTCTACCTGACCCACCATGCTCTTACTAATGAGGTTGAAGATAGTGGATTGGAGGAACTTCTAACAACCTTCCTTCTTGTCTGCTTGCAGGTGACCCTCAATGTTTGGGACCGGGTTGCGGTCATGAGCAGCTCATAGCCCACTTAATATGAGACACTTGATAAGAATATTTACCTTTTGTTTGATGAAGTAGCACTGTAGACACGTGACCTCTGCTATACTTTGCACTTGGTTTCTCCTAAGCTCAAATCTCCTTGGAAGTCCCACTGGGCATGCCAAATTTTGTTGGGGGATTCTTAGACAAGAAGGAGTTTGAGGGTTTGTAGGAGAAAAGGAAAAGACCAAGAGAGGAAATACACCTTGGAAGCTTCTGCCGATTGATTACAGTAAGACAATTACAATGTTTGAAGCACAATACAAACCAATACTTTTGTGCACAATCCCACAGAGTGCTCAATGACAAAATACCAAATACCCCAAAGTCTTCTTGCTGCCAGCCTCCTCTGCACTAGACCTCCACCTGCTTCAAGCTTATCCTTGTGCACACCTTGCACCAAGCTTCCACTAAGGGGGAGGAATGAATACCTTCCGTCGGCACGCGCACAGTGCAAGGAGACCTTGAGGTCCTTGGGGGAATAGCTTAGCACTCTCTGCGCAATCCCTTAGTCACTCACCATGCACTCCTTCAACTCCACTTCTCTGTGTCACACACTGGTGACTCTTGCACTTCTCCCTCTTTCTTTGCTTAGACTATGCTTCTCTTGCTTACTCTAGAGTTAGTCCAAGAATAGTCCTTGCCTTGATTTGAGTGTGTCGATCACGTATGCTCCTAACTGCAATAGTATCTTGGTGCTCACTTTGATGTCCCAAGATTGTCTTCACAAGTGGCAGCAAACAACTCACTGTTTTGTCCTGTAGTGACTTTAGACTAAAACCCAAAATTTTAATTGGGGGGCCATACTTTCCCCTGTGCATACGCTGTCGCTTCACATACCTTCACATTTCCTTTTAAGTCTTCACTTTTGCACATAAGAGAGGGTTCACCTAAACCTTCCAAAACACTTTAAAATACCTTTGCAACCTGCAACCCACTTTCTCCAATTTACCCTTTGTGGACAATTAATTGTGCACTACTTGTGCACTTTGACACCTGCACTTTAGCACTTTGACTTTGCACTTGTTGACTTTGACCTTTTGACTTTGACTATAGTTGACTTTGACCAATATGACTTTTATGGGCTCAACAGATTGTATCTGACAAAGTTGAATAGAACTACCCTAAGGAGTTCTACTAAACCTGTAGTAGACTTTGAGCCACTTATATTGGCAAATAGAAACGTGTATATATCTTTGGCACAAAAAGACAAAATTGCATGCACAAGTGCTATGATAGTGCGTTCGGAGGTCAAAACGAGCTCAAATTGCAATTTCGACACCACATAAAGAAGTCATTTTGATCTCCTAATCACCTTGAGTATGCTCACCAATTTCTTGTGATTGTGAGAGTGTGATGAGAGGGGTGTCAACGATGGCCTACATGAAGCAATGACCTGTTTTGATACCAAGTGTTGGAGTTCGAGGTCTGCAAAAGCACAGTAACAACACAAGGAAGAAGAAGAAGCTTGGAGCACAACACACAATACTGAATGTATTATCAAAAGAATATACAAAGATAAGTAGCCCATTAGGGTAATAGGCATATATACAAGCTAGGAAAAAAAACTTCCTAAAGAGGGAAAGAAGTGCCCCAACAGTCCTAGTGTGTTCACACACATCACTACCTAAATATATCAACAAATGAGGTCTAAGAACACTCTGCTCTTCTCTTCGCTCATATTTGTACATGAAGATGACTTCTCTTCCTTACAATGTGTAACGAAGTTCATCTCTAAATGGGTAGGCATATCTTACATGATAACTTTATTCTCAAGGGGAAGATGCATATACTAATGAAGAGCTAATGAGCTAATGCAAGTACTAATGAAGCCATGCGTGTTGCCGAATGGATGTCGAAGGAGCCAATTCAACCTCTTTGTGAGCAATAATCATCCTTAAAAAATCTATTGAGAGATACTTCTGAGCTTTCCAAAATCACAGAGGTTGTGGAATGGCAAAATGGAAGCTTTTATATCCCATAATCGAGGGCATTTTACGCTAGTTGGTCTATATGAAAAAGTTTTCAAATGCTTACCTTTCATCGACCAAGACAGAGAAAGGAGAGTGTGAATTGGCACCTCTCCTCCCATGTTCACACATGCAAATGCACATGTAATATGATTTGTCTAGCTGACTTTGGCCATCCATGTGATGGCCTGCAGAGGGGCAGTCACTGCCATAGTTTTTGTAGCCTCTTCTTGATGAAGAAGCTCACACATGGCAAGGATTTTTAAAGACATCTCTCATACTCATGATAAATCAAACAAAAATAAATGTTAAAGCTATCTCCTACTTGAAAAATCATCTAACTCTATGGATTTGGATACCAATGTTGTGATAGAACAACAATCCTGAAGATTAAACTACCTAGCAAGGCCACCATGGCAAGAGAGATCACCTCTCCACCCAACCAACTCCACCCATATATATACATCTAGACCAATGGGTGCATGTCCTTGGGCTTGTCCAAGTGTCTAACCAAGTGTCTCTCATGTGGACACTTTCCCAATGGTGCTCACATGCCTTTTGCTTTCCCAAGGGTATCACATGCCTTCTAAATCAAATGAGGACTCTTTTCTCATGTACACCCCAGTGTGGCACTTGAAGAATCTTTTCCCAAGACTAGGTTTCCCACATCTTAGTATAAATCAAGCCTAAGGTTCACAACCATTCAATTGGGAGCTCATATGAAATGCCAAGGGTTAAAACCAAGTGTTTAACCCAAAAGTTCAAGAATTTTCCAAGAAAGATCTGCACCATTATCTTGTATGGGCACATAATCCAAAATGATCTCTCCAACAGAGAACCTCTCCCTGACATAATGATAGTGCATGTGAATGTGCTTTGTGCGAGCATGGAACACAAGGTTCCCTGCAACTACCAATGCAATTCGACTATCAATGATGATGGTGGTGTGAGAAGACTGACCAACATCCAATTCAGCCAAAAGGAATTTAAGCCACACACACTCAACAATCACTATGAAAGATGCCCCATACTCAACCTCACTAGTAGAAGTGGCCACAGTAGGCTGCTTCTTTCTCAACCAAGATATGCATGAGTTATCAAGCAGGTATGGTGGTAATGATCCCTCCTTGGGATAAAAGCATCCAAGTAGTTGGGAACCACTCAAGTAGCAAAATATGTGCTTAATCACCTACCAATGCTTGTCACCTAGGCAATGCATAAACATGCTTATCTGAGATATTAAAAACTGAATATCAAGCCGGGTTATGCATAAGTCAATTAGGCATACCACAACCTATTGATAGAGAATACCATCAAATGCATCTCCAACATCATGAAGGCTCAACTGTAAACCCGTTTCCATAGGAGTGGCAATAGGTTTGCAATCTTCAAGGCCAAAACATTGCAATAATTTTTCAATATATTTTGTTTTCCACAAAGTTATCCCCACATCAACTTCAATAAACCAAATGTCCAAATAATGATGCAAATGCCCCAAATATGACACATCAAAAGAGGCATGCAAATCAACCTTAATTTCAGTAGTATGCTTCTCATTAGGATGATTGATTCAATGACTACATCTTTTCCCTCCCACTTGGGGATCATTTTGCCATGGGCTAGGTTTAGATCATCATCCTTTTAGAACAAAACTTTGATAAATAATTGGGCCTTTCCTAGATGCATGGGAGGATTAGCTTCTCCAATGCATGGGGTTTGAGAAACCTCATAAGCCTATCAAGTAGGCCTTGACTAGTTTGATTTTTTCTTTTGATGTCTATAAGAGAGACACTCTTATCCCATTAGTTGCAACACCCATGTCAATAAGGAATTTCACCATATTTTTAGGAGAGTGCCCTAACTTAGCACTTATGTGTGGTCTCTTATCTTTGATTGGCTTTGCCCTAATGCACATGACACATATCCATTGTGATGGCTTGTGGTTGAGTTAATGATTCTATGGTTATTTCCCTATGTACATTAGAGATTAACCTCTTGCTTCAATAGCAAGAACTTCTTACACATAAGTTCTGAGGCTTGTTGCTGAGCTTGTGCTATGATGCATTTTCCTTCTTGTTTTCTATTCATAGACACTTGTACTCTTCTTAAGATATCCTCAATGAGGGATTCTTGGTAGAGTTTGGCTTTACAACCACTGATATAACTGGGAAAAATGTCACCTTCCAGTGTGGTTGATTGGTGGCTCCATTGGGTGACATATAGTGTATCACATAGGGTCAGTGGCTGCATTTTTGAAGCTTCTTAACATGTTTTAATGTGTATACAAATACAATGTCACCTTCTAATAGATTCTGTGTTTTGACCATCTCTTAATGCTCATTCATAAATTTTCAAAAACTTCCTTCCTTCTTCTAGAGTTGTTCTTGCCTTTCCAAACTTTTTTTTTAGAGTTTCATCTTCCTTTTGATGGGCTTTAACTATTGTTTGGAGATGCTCTTCGGGCATGTGTGTTGGAAGAATGGTGTTAGGAACTTCTTCTAGCATCTGAATGAGATACTTCTATCATTTGTTGATACATGGCTAGTCATTCCTTTTCTAGCTCCCCCTTGGGTGTTATCATGATGCTCTATTGATGGTCATGCCATAATTCTATCATGATGGGATCTCAACAACCCTTCTAACTTTGATATTAGAGGCTGAGCAAGGACCGATCCAAGTTGGAGCCATGGATTCTCTTAAGTGTGTGGATAGGGTGGTGGGTAAGAGTGTGAACATGGAAGTGACAGTGCCAATGCACTATGCTACTGCATTCTCAAATCCTAGTGTTGAATTTACTTCTAAGTAAGCTGATCTTGTTTCTTTAGGAGTTCTTCTTGCTTCTTGGTTAGTTAATCTTTCTTGGCCTTGAAGGAATTCTAAAGCTCAACCACTCTCTTTTCCCATTTCTTGGCTTGCCTAGCTCTTTGATTCTTCCAAGTCCCCTTCGTGGGTTGAGAGTCCTTTGGGAGGATCCTCTTCCTCACTCTATGAACTACTTTGATCATGCACTTTTTTCTTTTATCTTTCTTTTGAGCCTTGAATTGTGCTCTAGTGAGTGACTGCACATGTGCTACATTCACTTTCTCATCTTCACTACCAAAGCTAGAGGGAAGTGTCTTCACCATGTTGATAGATACTGATTGCTCCTATTTAGATTTTGAGGACAACTATTGTACATATGCATCTCCCAACAATCATTAAAAAGGGTTTCCTAGGTGGTACGGGTGGCAATTAGGGAACTTGAACATGTGAAGATATCCCTTATGAAGTGGTTCCTATTACATCTATAACATAGATCCCTTGGTTGAGTAAGTTTTAACTAAGGTTGATTGTGGTTTGTTTGTCACATATTCGTGTAATACACATGGTTAAACAAAAGGTTTCTAAACGCATGACCATAGTTCTTGCAATAATGATCCTCATATCCACTTGAAGAGTCTCAATAACCCAAATAGTCTAAGAATTGGTCATTATGTTGGGCATAATGATCTCGGCAATTTCATTGAAAAGAACTTATATACGAAGTGACCTCTTTAATGATTGGGTTGGATGGCATCATAGGGTGCTCTAAATGCTCTTGTGCTTATCTGTAATTAAATGGAATTATTTGCTAAGGAATAGGTGGATACAAACTCAACATGGGTCTAACTGGATATATTGAATACTCATGCATTGTTTTAGACTAATATTGCATTTGTTGTCTGATTGAGTACAAGTAATATGGAGGATAAATTTACTACTGAGAAAAAGGCCTCGGGACTTGATAATTTCCCATTAATGGGCTATATTGATATTGACCTTGCTATGTGGGAGGAGGAGGATATGCAAGAGGAGGTAGTGTTCTATTACACATATAATTTGAATGATAAACCTTCTAGGTGGAGACTTAAATTTTTGGTAAGTTCAGACCATCGCGACAACTCACTTTCATACCATCGCGATGATGCACACATAGCGACCATTGCGATGACTCACTCCCTTCGGACCATTACGATGAATTTCTCCCTGCAGACCATCGTGACGACTCGCTCCCTTCAGACCATTGTGATCCTTGCACACCATCATGACGGTTCAGCTAAAATGCAAAATTTAGGGTTTGAATTTTGGCAATTTCAAGGCCAATTTGAGTGATTTTGAGTTATTGGTACATTTTTGAGGCCCCTTAGCTTATAATTGAAGAGATCCTGATTGCCTATTTAACCCCCAGGATCTTGAACGTTCATAACTTTCTGTGGGATTAGGAAACCAAGGGGGCACCTGAGGATTTCACAAGGAGAAAAAAGGACCCTTAAAGCTGTATACATCAAAGTACCTGTTCATTAAGGTTAAAAGTTGGTCTAAACTTTGGACTTTTACATGACTATTAAGAGTCATCCAAGGGCATCCAAAGCAAGGCAAAAGGTGGAGCTAAGCAAGGCTTGGGAAGCATACCTTCTTGGGCACCAGCGCAATCAAGGAAGCTGGCTTGAGGTTGGAAGACCCCATAAGCATCCAAGAATATTATGACCGACCCAATTAGTGAAGTCAATGAAGGACCATTTTGATAGGACAAGAGATCCCTATGACCATGTTGTAGAATTTAAGCAAGTGTTGTGAGCGAAGCAGGTGGAAGATATGTTTATGCAATACAATGCATTTGGACTCATGCTAAAGAACACGACTTTAACCTGGTTCCAACCTTTACAACAAAGGCAATTTAGGGACATTGATCACTTGTTAGAATCATTGACCATTGAATTCTCTAAAAACAGAATTAGGCACAACACTTCCTCATTAACCCCCAGCTTCAAAGAAACCCCCCAGGAAATAGTCAAACTCGTGGGACGTAGGTTTAGATACTATATTGAGAGATTCCCAATGCCAAAACTTCCCTCACAGGCCAAGCAAGTGTCCTTGTTTTGGAAGACCTCTTGAGCTCTAAACTACACTCTTATGTATATCTAAAGGAACCTAGAACTTTAGAGCAAAGTATAAGAATTTGTTTAGGCATTGAGGATAATTTAAGAGATGAATTGGAACTTTCAAAGGTCTAAAAAGACTCGGGTAGCTCCTCTCGATCATCCTTGAAACATTCTAGCTCGATTGAAGACCTAGCAAAAAAGGTGGCCTAGTAACTAGGAGTCTCTAGCAATAAGATCCCAAGTTAACATCTGTTAAACATTGTTACACATGTAGTGGTGACCATATGGCTAATGCATGTCCCAATGTAACACAACCTCAAGCCAACCCTAGTGGCCAATACTGTACAATCAAAAGGCAGTACACTAATCACATAGCACAAGACTGCCCATACAACAAACAAGTGGTCAGAGAAAACTACCCACAAGAATATCCCCAACCAAGTAGATATCCAGGTCAATACAATGCTCAATCTCATTACTATAGGCCCCCACATAATTACCCTTATCAGACTCAACCAAGACCTCAACCAGTTTTAGCTCAAGAGCCACCCCCATTGGCCAATGTAATCTTAGTCAATATGTGACTGCAGAAGAGAACCTAAATAGGGCTTTAGTACCATCATCCCCTTTGATCATTGAAAGTGATCCTAATTCTAACAGTTTTGACTCCACCCATGTAGATAGTCCACCTGCATACTATACTGAGTCACTGACACACATGGAAACATACCACTATGAGAGTCCACCATTGGAAGCTAGTTGGGAGCCAGATTACGCTAATGTTATGTATGCTAATCCCAACCCACAACCCGAGTTGAGATGCCAAGACCACATGGCCCTAAAGGACCATGTTTTAGGTGCCAAGGATACCATTTCATAAAGGAGTGCCCAAACCAGGAGACTATGAACCAGAAACCAGGATCAGTCTTAGCTAAGCCCATACTTGAAAATCTAGACATGATGTTTCAAGCATACCAGGAAATATTAAGAGAAGGACCCTAGTTAGCTGAATTGAGTAAGGACTATCCAAGGGAAGACTTAGAAATTAAGAGAACTAAGCTTTGCATG
Organism: Ceratopteris richardii; assembly: GCA_020310875.1. NCBI lineage: Eukaryota > Viridiplantae > Streptophyta > Polypodiopsida > Polypodiales > Pteridaceae > Ceratopteris > Ceratopteris richardii. The sequence continues at coordinate 34,142,516 of CM035414.1, read as the reverse complement.
AAGATGGTAGAATTATCCCAAACCATGTTTGAGGCCTTTTGGTATATCAATTGGAGTAACATAGCAAAACCAGAGCTACACTTTCAAGGACTACTAGAGAGGCTAGAACACTTGATCGCTAGCAATGAAAAAAATGAAGCAAAGATGACCCATAACATTCCCTTAACATAAGAAGGTAAAACACCATCTTTGTCTCGAGTATCAAACTCGACAGACTGGGAGAACCATTCTTCCATACATAAGTACTCACAGGGATTTCTGAGAGAAATCCAAGAGGAGAAGTGGAGACGTGAGCAAGAAACCAATCCACCTATTCAAGAGATAGATGAGTTATAGGAACAATTTCCCCAAGACATACCCTCTATCCATGATGATGTAGAGGAAGAGCAACTTAGTGAACAAATAGATTTTGAATCCAATTCCTTACAAGAATTACCCTAGTGTATAGGACCATGGGAACCCAAGCCTATCAATATGAGAGCACCCACTATAGTAGTCAGAAATGAAGAATCAATACTCCTTAGGAACACGGAAGTGATAAAAAACACTAGTGCAGTGTCATCTCACTTTAGAAGAATTGCAGAAAATTAAACCTGAGTTGTGAAAGCACGTAGCAAACCAACTCCCAGAGACAACTACCACCCACTCTTAGGAAGATTCACACAAAAGAAAGTACCAAAAATACAAGTGGAAAGAATTGGAGATATGAGTGAGGGAGAGGAAGGTAATACCTATCTTCCAATAACCCACCAAGGCTATACCACCAAAGCCATCTTAGATTCAGGTGCAGGTGTAGCCATTGCTACCACCACTTTACGGAAACATTGAGGTAAGCCAACTTTATGACCCACAAGAATGAAGCTACAAATGGCTGATGGACATATTAAGAAACCATTAGGATTGTTGGAAGGCATATCTCTCACCACTTGTGGTGTAGAATTTGAGCACACCTTTGCCATTTGTGAGTTTGGAAAAAATCCGAGATGATTTTAGGACGACCATTCATGCGAGGCAAATCGTATAAGATTGGGGAACTAACTCCTTGTACTGCAACATTTACGAGTGACCACCAAAGTTAATCTCAAGGATTATGTACCCCCAATCCAATGGAACACCATCCATAGGACACCAGAAGAAATAGAGTTTGTGCATTTGTTAGAATCAGATCCATCATGGTTGCATGAGGACACTCATGTATGGATGTGTAAGGTAGCCAAACAAGAAGAAGAACGATTAGAAGCCAGAACTTTAGGTTCAAAATGACACCCATGAACTCTTCAAGATCCTGCTTATGCACCGATAGTGTTTCTCAATGAGAATTTGAGCCTCACAGTTGGGTAGAGATCTTAGCTACCATGGATATAGCAGTGAACAAAGAACAATAGACCCGTCACTGTGATAAGGACGGATATGACATTCCAATCTTTATAATAGAACCTTTAGAGGAAGAGACCATTCTAGAAGAATGCATGGATGTGGACCAAGAATCAGATGAGACAAGTGATGAGGACCTAGAGTCCATTATCATGGAACCCTTGTGTTCAACAGAAGAGGAATATCTTTATTTTGTGGAAGCCACTACCCCAGAGATGGGAAAGGAAAATCAAACTGAACAACTCGAGTCACTCACAGAATGTAAAGAAAGTAGGCAGAAGAAGGAAAGAAAGAGATCACTTTTCTTCCCTCATGGAAGTGCCGAAGAGCTTTAAAAAAGTATGAAATAGAAGACAAAAGAATCATGGTATGGATGCCTAAATGAGAAGGAGGCATTGGAGAAGTGTACGATAATAAAGAGAAAACCAAAAAATAATAGTCACAATTGAAGAAGGCGAAGAGAAATGCACGTACATAGGGCATGATTTGAGAGAGGAGGAAGAACAAGAGTTAACTGCCCTATTGCGAGAATATAGAGCCACACACCTATAATGATAATTATGCTGCCAAGATTAAAGAGGAGATTGATCGATTGATAGAAGCATGATTTATATATGAAATTGAGCATATCGAATGGGTATCCCCCATTGTGGTTGTGCCGAAGAAAAATGCAAAATTTAATGTGTGTATTAACCTTAAAAAAGTTTATGCCACCATGATTAGAGATAGTTATCCTCTTCCTATCGTAGAGCATCTATTGGAACAATTTATAGGCAGGGAAGTCTACAGCTTCTTGGATGGATTCTCAGGCTATAATCAGGTAGCCATCACCCCTGAAGATCAACATAAGACAGCCTTTGCCACTGAGTGGGGCATATTTGCATTTTGTGTGATGCCATTTGGGCTAACAAATGCACCCACCACTTTCTAATGACTAATGTGTTATGTCTTTAAGGAATTCCTACAAAAGAACTTGGAAATTTATGTGGGCAATTTGTGTGCTCATTCTAACATGAGGCATACCCACATTCCTGAATTAAGGCAAGTATTTGACAAATGTCGAGAATATCAGGTCTGCTTGAACCCAAAAAAGTGTGTTTTCATGGTCAGGCAAGGAAAAATTATAGGACATGTTGTTTCAAAGAATGGAATCTCTATGGATGGAGAGAAAGTGAGAGTGATTGTAGACCTACCTAGGTCAAAAAATGTAAAGGAGGTACATGCTTTCATGGGATAGTGGATATTATTGATGATTTATACACATGTACGTGATCATAGCAAAGCCTTTGTACTCTCTTTTGACCAAGTTTGAATAGATGGATGAATGTGAGAAAACATTCAATGAACTCAAATGACACTTGTGTTCAATTCCCGTATTAACTACACCAGATTGGAGTAAGCCATTCCATGTTCATGTGCATGTATCCAACTATGCCATAGGATGTGTGTTTACACAACCCACGAATGAAAGCAATGTAGATCTTCCCATAGCTTACACAAGTAAACAATTAAACATAGCGGAAAGAAATTACACCACCATGGAGCTCGAAGGCTTAGGCATGATATACACAATAAGGAAGTTTAGACACTACTTGTTGGCGAACAGGTTCAAGTTCTTCAGAGATCATCAGCCATTGTTGTACTTAGTCAATAAGACTTGTAACATAGGACGATTGATACATTGGTTTCTATTATTAATGGAGTATGATTTCAAAGTAGTAGTCTGCAAGGGAAGAACCCATCTTAGAGCAGATCACCTTTCACGGTTAACAACGGGAGAAGCCCCTCAAGGAATTGCAGATGAACTACCAGATGCATACCTATTTAATCTTGAGATAGTACCTGAATGGGCGAAATCCATTGTCCCTATTCTCACATTTGGACGCAAGAACCCTAGGATTAGGATCGGAGCAAGAGAGATTACCAAATCACAAAGATACCAGATACTAGCAAGAAGCATATATAAATAAGATGACAAAAAATTCTTGCTTGTTGTCTAGACGAATCAGAATACAGGAATTGGTTGCAAATAGCACATGTAGGAGCATTGAAGCAACATCAATTGAAACACCATACATTGCAGACTCTGCACAGACTAGGAGTATATTGGCCTTCTATGGAAGCAGATGTCTATAGGCTATGTAAAGAATGCCCATTCTATTGTGAAAGATTGCCTATGGAACATGCGACTTTGTATCATGTGTCTCGTACACTAGAATGGAGCAAACCAATAGTAACATACTTGAGCACAAAAACATTCCGTCAAGGAATGATATTAGCAAGACAACGAAGTCTAGACAAAGAAGCTCAAAACTACACACTTATTGGTGACAACTTGTACAAACGAGGAAAAGATGGATACGTGAGATAATGTGTTCATGAGAGTCCTTATTTGAGCATATTAGAGAGTGCACACCAAGGTGTGGTAGGAAGCCATTTTGGCCCCAACAAGATAATCAAAGCCATACTATTTGTAGGATTATGGTGGTCCACTCTTCACATGGATGCACATATCTATGTTAAGAGATGTGATGTTTGCGAAAGAACTCAGTTTCCTACTCGTAGAGATGAAATGCCACTGAAACCCATGATGGGAGGAAGTGCATTCTCTAAGTGGGGTATAGACTTTGTAGGACCCATTAACCCCCCCACTAAAGGTACTCATGCTGAATAGATCATAGTTGCGACATGTTATCTTACCAAATGGATGGCTAAGGCTACCAAAAAGAATGATGCACACACGATTGCAAAATTCTTATTTGAAAATGTCTTTATGAGATATGGATTACTGATAGAACTAGTGCGCAACCAAGGAACTTACTTTCTAAACTAGGCCATTGAATATTTGTTATAGGATTTTATGGTGATTCACAAGAAATCCGCACCATATCATCCTCAGGCCAATGATTAGGCAGAAAGTACTAACAAGATCCTTTGTAATGTATTGATGAAACGCATGAACAACAAACGTTCAGATTGGGACAAACAGTTACATCACACTGTTTGGGCATATCGAGTGGCCTACAAGACCGTACTCAATGCAACTCCCTTTCAGATGGTTTTTGGTCAAAATGTAGTGCTCCCTTTGGAGTTTTTGATACCCACACTTGAGGTTGCACAAGAGCATCAATGGACTGGCCATGAATTATCATCGAGGATAATGGACTTGGAAAGATTAGGAGAAACTAGGTTGAAAGCGGCAATAGGCATATCTACAGCTAAAAAGCGATAGAAGGTCTACTTTGATGCACATGTTAAAGATAAAGGCTTAAAAGAAGGTGACTTAGCCCTAGTCTATACACTAAAACAACACACATGGAAGCTAGAGAAATGTGGTTATGGACCTATGATTATTAACAGACTGTCAACAAGTGGAGCGGTAATTAATTTAGCCACAACTAAACCTTGTATAATTTCACCCTCACTAACCCATTATCACTTGTAATAAAATCTCATCAAAAGCAATGTATACACTATCTAAAGCATGTAGGCTGTCTAACAATCTGCATTAGTTTTTGAGAAATCACTACATAAACCACCTCACAACACAAGGCTACACAAGTTACAGGATTGCAGTCTCACTTTATTGGGATCATAATTAATTTCCATACTAATGTGTTATCCTTTTGTAGAAGATCATCTACACACGTATCATCATGCAAAGTGAAGGCACTTTTGAGGCTAGCACCAATATGATAGTAGTAAATTTTGATACCTTATTAGCTGAACCTTACCCTACTATGACGCCCCCGGAGTTTCAAGATTTTATGGGACCAATGCCAATTGAAGATCCTCCCTTGGGATGAACCAAAAAAGTACACAATAAGTTCCAAGGACTTGCATGCCCTTTGGCAGATGCTAACTTCATCTATGATGTGATGCTTTGCTTTAGCGGAGACATGTGGGGAAGATATCAATTCTTCTCACTAGAGTTTGAAGACCTTCAGAACTTAGAGGAATTATGACCTATTTGGGCCAAGGCTGATTTCACAGAGTATTTTAGTGTGCCCCTGCCTAAACCGGATTTTTATCGATGCTTCTATTTGGTCACTACTCTTGAACCCCCTGTGAGGAAGGAATTGCGAGGAACATTCATTTTTCCCTCGCTAGCTAATGATCCCTCTTATAAGAGATTCTATCTCTTGAACGATCTCTCTCCCTAAAGATCCATGGCACTCACACTCCAACAAAAAGAGAGAGGCTCATTCCTGAGCCCATGAAAAGGGGCAATGTGTTGAAATGGGTAAACATTTCTGCCGTCACACCAGAGTTATCCAAGCCACTACGTAATTTTATGCAACATTTCGCTTTCCCCGTGCATGACCATTTCACTATACCACAAAAGCGCATTTTGTTTGGATTATACTTGGCAAATAAAGTTCCTCAAATGATCGATCTTACTAGTTGGATTCAAGATCAATTATACTTAGCACAACAAAGATGGGTCCGAAAGCATGTCATCCATGGCTGTTGTGCCCTCACAAGTATCGTATACATGTGTCTAGCTTATGATATATCGGTCGAGAGAGCTATGACCAATGATGAGCTGAAGCAATTTAAAGGAACCTCAAAGAAAGCCCACAAATCAAGCAAGGCTAAGGCAAGAAACCATATGAGGGGCACCATACTATATTTATAAATCCCGGAATCACCTTCACCACAACCATCCCCTCAGCGGTCTCCCACGAAACCTCATGCACCTATACCTCCAATATGCATTCATTTATCGCGTCCCACAATAAGCGAAGGCACCATCACTGTCATGCTCAACCGGGAAGCCACCCCTCAAGCCACCACCTTAGAAGTCAGAGAGCCCCCCTACCACTATCAGTGCGGACACATTCACTTTTTCGATACCTAACCTAGCGGCTGAACCCATGAATACTACATTTGATTTTGAAACGCAAGATGCTTTTTCTAGCAAATTTTAGTTTTCAGAAGGACACGTTTTCTCGCAAGAATATGAATTGCCTAGTTACCCCACTCCACCACCTAATCAGCAATGGGAAGAAGTAGTGTCAAGTTCTGAAGAGGAAGACCGGATGGTAACAGACGATGAAGATGGAGACGATGAAGCTAGCCAAAATAGTCTAGATTCACAGGATGATGACCAACATGAAGAGCAAGAGCAACAAACCGAAGCCCAAGGTGATAATAGCACCTATGAATAGGACACCTTTGAAGCTATTTCATACACACTGGCTATTCAGAAACTGTATTGTAATATGCAAGCCGTGTGGGCATGCCGACATCTATCAGAAGTGCAAAGTCAAGAAATATTACAATAAGGGTTAGCCAACGGGGGATTCAAGGCCTCCTTTGTAGAGGGCTCTAATGAACTAGTCAAGTCGATGCGTACAGTCAAAGCACTCCATTTCTTAAAGAGGAAGCCAATTCAGAAATTTAACCCAACGCATACGTTTAATGTCGATGCTCCAGCAATACATCCGAGTCCCAATAGATGCCTAGTACTCTCAACATCTAGAAGAAGCCTGGTTAGTCCCTCAACCCCCACATGAATCACCACTTGTAGGCGAAACAATCATCATCAACTCCCCACAACAATCCTCAACATCCCTATCAACAACAACCATCGAAATCACCTCCACATCCACTAAAACTCTTCCTTCTCCGATACACGCAACTTCCCCAGTGCACTTGTCACTCTAGCACAATGGTAAGTACCAACGTGAGGAGATCAACCTCATAAATGCCAATCTGTGGAGACGTGAAGACTGGTATGAAGACCGAGAACAAGTGATGACACAAGTGCGTGAGTGAGAAGCACACAAGCATGCACACACATACACACACATGCACAAGGTAAGAGCAAAGAGTGGAACAATGGAAAGCTTCTATTACAAAAAAACTCTCTTGCAAAGATCAAATCTCTAACAAGCTAACCTCAAAAATGAGCTCTCAAGCTCTTTTTATAGTTTTTTGAGTGGTTTTGGCCCTATCCAGACCTAGTGTCCTGCCTGGTTAAAAATTAGGTTCCAGGACTTATTTGAGGGCTCAAACGAAGTCTAAAAATTATTAAAATTGGCAGGATGATACTTCTAATACTCCTCAAGCTCGAGGACTCCTCGGCTAAAATGGTATTTACAATGGTTTTTAGTGATAAAAATAACTATTTTTATACGGATTTCTTTAGAAAAATTGACAAGTGCTTCTTGGAGATCCCTACATGCTCCGTCTTCTTGTGTGTCCTATTACACTTATGTGTTCCTCGAGTAGCTTTGATGTGAACCTTTCCCCTATACATGGGCACTTTTTACTCTAATGCTGGCTAGAGGTTTTTTCCCCATGTTAACACATACTTGATATTTTCATATGTGGTGGTACTTTGTACTTAGGGATATTATTCAGCTCTTACTTCAGTTGAGTTCATCGTCTATAGAGAGAGCTATTCCAGCCATCATATTCTGCATGTGTCTTGCTGTGTTTGTGCTCCTTGTGTGTGCTTCTTGTGTGTCTCGCACTTCTACACACACCCAATAGTGGTATCAGAGTAGGTTTAGCTCCTTCTCAAGTTTTGGTTTTTTGTAGCCCGGCGCGCACGCACTTTTAACAGTGCAAATCGACTTCGGAGCATAGAACTGTGAATTTCAACAGCCAAGAAACATTTCCACTAGGTGCGCTGGGGTTTTACCCCCATTTCGAAGCCATTCGTGTAGTCAGAATCTCCATCAGAGTGATGGTTTGTGAGATGAAATTTGTTACACTTATGTGTTCCTCGAGTAGCTTTGATGTGAACCTTTTCCCTATACATGGGCACTTTTTACTCTAGTGCTAGCTAGAGGTTTTTTCCCCATGTTACCACATACTTGATACTCTCATATGTGGTGGTACTTTGTACTTAGGGATATTATTCAGCTCTTACTTCAGTTCAGTTCATCAATCAATAGAGAGAGCTATTCCAACCATCGTCTTCTCCGTGTGTCTTGCTGCATTTGTGCTCCTTGTGTGTGCTTCTTGTGTGTCTCTCGCACTTCTACACACACCCAACAGTGGTATTAGAGCAGGTTCAGCTTCTTCTCAAGTTTCGGTTTTTCGCGTCACGGCGCGCGTGCACTTTAACAGTGCAAATCGACTTCGGAGCATAGAAGTGTGAATTTCAGCAGCCCAGAAACATTTCCACCAGGTGCGCTGGGGTTTTACCCCCATTTCAAAGCCATTCGCCAGTCAGAATCGCCATCAGAGTGACGGTTTGTGAGCTGAAATTTCAGCACTCATTTCAGTTTTCGTCGAAGTGAAGATTTTGTCACATTCTTGTTCCTTAGTGAAATGGCGGGCAGCAATGACTTGTTTGGCATGCTTCAAGCTGAAGATAAGCTTGATGGGACCAACTATCCGATGTGGTCTTACATGATGAAGCATGTTCTTGTTGCAAAACAACTTTGGAACATAGTGGCAGATGTAGATCAAAGACTGGCAGGTGCTTTTACTTCACAGTCTACTGTCACAGATGGAGCTTCTTCTTCGAGTACAGTGGTTTCTCTGCAAGAGAACAAGGATTACGACCACCACATGCTAGAGAGATGACTCTCCTCCCAACCAAATGCCTCTATATATAGCTCTCTCCAGAGGACTGCCTTCTTGGGCAGGTGGATACTAACCATCCAAGTGTCAGCCATGTAACTACATGTGCGCCAAGTGTCCCAGTTAACTCGAGTTAACTCAAGTGGATGCTTCTAGAAGGCTCTAGAGCTCTTTGGGCAAAACACTCTCCCCATGTACCCCATGGGGGTTGAACCCAAGACCTCCTCCTTCACATCCTTGAGACTTAACCACTAAGCTAAGTGGATCACTTGTTCACAAGAGCACAAGACCTCCTAGTAAGTCTAAACTCGAGATCTTTGGTCATACACACGGATGACCAAACGGTATCCGATTTCAGATCTGTCTGAACCGGCCAGACCCTTGGATCATAGACTTACTTTATTACATTCTTTCCCCCTTGGAAAATATTTTCGTCCTCGAAAATAGAGCTATATACATACTGTAGGCAACCCCCGAGCCTCATGTTCTAAAACTGGAAGAACATGTCTCATCTCTGTGGTGGCATCCCTGCCCAAATGATTCAAAACACTATCTGGGTTTGTACTTTGATGAACGGGATAAAGTACAAACTAGTGAAGAATAATGAGGGTGGATCTAATGACATCCCTGGCTAATTCACAGTTTCTGGATGTGCGATCTAGGCACAAACATGTGAACTAGGTGGATTCAAATTACTAGTCCATTTCTAGGCATAACTGGTGCATGGGCTTAGTAATGAAGGTGGGATTCTTATCCCTCGCAAGACTTTGAGAATTCTTGATTCACTTGAATTTGTTTTGGAGAACTTGAAGTTTGGTTGTCCCATACATCTAACTTTAGATGTCTGTACAATGGTTTACTTTTATCTAACAGTTACTTGATTTTTTCACCTGACTAGAGGACTACTTTGTCCCAATGAGTTGAAAAAATCCTATGTAAACTGTAGGAGAAAGTGTACCATTTCGGTGGAATCAACCATACTAACTTCACCAATTCAAATTCAAAATGAAAATTGTCCAACTTAGGACACTTTTCTCAAAGACTTTTAACTGAAAGTTCTTGGGAATTGTCAATCTGATGAGCAATTCCTAACTTCCCTATTCTAGAGTATACTGGACTCCAGGAAATCATTTATGCTATAACTTGAAGCAAACTCAAATGAATAAGTCCACTTAGGCTTATCATCTTTTGAAGATTGAAAAGGTTCTTGTACATAACATCTATCTAGGATGTTCAAGTTAGTTATTTTATTCTAACCGGCTAACCCTGGTCTTTTGCAAAAGGAATCAGATACTATATCTGAGTCAATTTCAAAAGATTTGGAAAGCGGAAAGAAATAACTAAGACTCTGTACAACCAATTCAAACTTTGAATATACAAGAGAACAAGGATTACAACCACCACATGCTAGAGCGATGACTCTCCTCCCAACCAAATGCCTCTATATATAGCTCTCTCCAGAGGACTGCCTTCTTGGGCAGGTGGATACTAACCATCCAAGTGTCAGCCATGTAACTACATGTGCGCCAAGTGTCCCAGTTAACTCGAGTTAACTCAAGTGGATGCTTCTAGAAGGCTCTAGAGCTCTTTGGGCAAAACACTCTCCCCATGTACCCCATGGGGGTTGAACCCAAGACCTCCTCCTTCACATCCTTGAGACTTAACCACTAAGCTGAGTGGATCACTTGTTCACAAGAGCACAAGACCTCCTAGTAAGTCTAAACTCGAGATCTTTGGTCATACACACGGATGACCAAACGGTATCCGATTTCAGATCTGTCTGAACCGGCCAGACCCTTGGATCATAGACTTACTTTATTACATTCTCCTTCTCCACCTACAAAGGAGCAGCTTAGATGGGATGGAAAAGATGCTCAAGCTCATGCTTTGATTGCACTTTCAGTGAAGCATCATATAGTTCCACACATTCGGTCATGTTCTACATTGAGACAGGCATGGGACACTCTTGCTTCATTGTATGCCGTGCGTAATGAAGCACGTGTTGCATACTTGAGGAAGCAACTTGAGGATGTATGTATGGCTGAAAATGAGTCAGTGGATGTGTATGTGACACACATCAAGGACTTGAAAGAGCAATTGGCAAACATAGATGAGATCATTCCGGATGCATCACTCAATTCTACATTCTTGAAAGGATTACCGAAATCTTTTCAAAGCTTTGCTACTACACTCCGTTTGGTTGCAAAAGGAAATCCTAATATGTATGCATTTGATGAGGTTGTGTCTCTTCTTTTGCAAGAAGAGCAATCTAGAGTGAATAGGAGTGGTTTGATTGAGGGAACGCAAGCACTTGCTACCTCACAAAAGGGGAAAAGCAAGTATGGTTCAGCTTTTGGCTTGCCTACACTTGAGTCCATTGAAAAGCATGCATGTGAAGGTTGCATTCTTGGAAAAATGCATCATGCTTCTTTTCCAAAAGATAGTCACACACACACTACAAGAAAATTGCAACCTGTTCATAGTGATGTATGTGGTCCAGTCAAGACTCCATCTTTTGGGAAGCATGTATATTTTGTTACCTTCATTGATGATGCTACTCGCCATACATGGGTGTATCCTATGAAAGCAAAGAATGAGGTATTTTCTTGCTTCAAAGCATTTTTAGCTATGGATGAAAATTTTTCTTCACAAAAGCTTTTGACTCTATGCACGGATCGTGGTGGTGAGTACATGTCACATGAGTTTAATGCTTTTCTTCGTTAAAGAGATATTTCACACCAATGTACGGTGCCATATACACCTCAACAAAATGGTGTTGCCGAGCGTAAAAATAGAACTTTACTTGAAATGGCGCGATGTATGGTTAAAGGAAAGCATCTTCCTCATAAGTTTTGGATGGAAGCGGTCATGTGTGCAAACTATGTGTTGAATCGCTGCACTACAAAAGCATTGAGAGTCATCACTCCTTATGAGGCTTGGAATGGTCATAAGCCTATGGTTAGTCATATGTGTGTGTTTGGTTGTTTGGCATATGCTCTTGTGCCATCACAACAACGTCACAAACTTGATGACAAGGCAAAGAAATGTATATTTGTTGGTTATAGTGCTGAAAGTAAGGGATATCGGTTGTATCATCCATTGACGAACACAATTATTGTGAGTCGAGATGTGGTATTTGCTGAAAATTCAGTTTTTCCTCTACTTGAATGCAAAAAACTGCCAACAGTTAGCTCACAAGGTGTGTTCGATACACTCATGGCTTTGTTCCAAAATGGTGCACTTGACTATGGCCATGTAGACCACCCAACTGAGGTTCAAAGGCGTGAAAAATTTCAGCCAAATAGAGCTGAAAATGCAGAGAATTTCCAGCCAAACATGGCTGAAAAAATTCAGCCAAAAATTGTCAAAATTGTTGGAAATTTCCAGCCACATATGGCTGAGCATTTGCGTCAAAATATGGCTGAACTGAGCATGAAATTCAGCCCATGCATGATGGACATATTGAAGATGTTTTACATAATGAACGCATGTCTATCAAGAGTGCACAATCTATGCCAAAGTGGCTGAAACAAACTTTGCAGGACAGCAAATTGAGTGCACCTTTACTTGGTAGAACAAGATCAAGCTCTCACCATGCATCAAATAATTTTGTGGATTATTCTCTTATTGCTACAACATGTAATGAAGAGCCACTTTCTTTTGAAGATGCATGTGACGATCCACAATGGATGAGTGCTATGCAATAAGAAATGGATTCCATACATAGGAATGGTACTTGGGAGTTATGTGAATTGCCAAAAGGAAAGAATGCCATTGGTACAAAGTGGGTTTACAAGATTAAGAGAAAATCTGATGGTAGCATTGATCGCTACAAAGCTAGATTGGTTGCCAAAGGATATGCGCAACAATATGACATTGACTATGAGGAAACTTTTGCACCTACTTCACGCATGACTACCATTCGTACCGTGGTTGCATTGGCTACCCATCGAGGTTGGAAAGTGCATCTATTGGACATAAAAACAACCTTCTTGAATGGAGATTTGCAAGAAGAGGTCTATGTGAAGCAACCTCCTGGATTTGCTATGAAAGGGAAAGAGCATATGGTTTGTCGCTTGCATAAAGCCTTGTATGGTCTCAAGCAAGCTCCACGTGCATGGTATGACAAAATACATAAGCACTTGATTGCTCTTGGCTTCACATGTAGTCCGATTGAAAGCACACTCTATGTACGCAAAAATGGGGCTGATCTTATAGTGCTTGTTCTTTATGTTGATGACATACTCTTGACTGGCTCATGTGATGCAAAACTTGACATTCTTATGGCTGATTTGCAGCATACTTTTGATGTCACTTATCTTGGTCTTTTGAGCTACTATCTTGGCATCCAGTTTGTATCCGTTGAGGGGGGGATTGTTATGCATCAAGCAAAGTATGTTGAAAAACTACTTCAACGTTTTGACTTTGAGGATTGCAAGCCAGTTTCCACACCAGTTGAGACAGGATTTAGATTCTCAGTTGAGGATTCCAGTGATGCATTTGACACTTCTCTTTATCAGCAGGCTGTGGGATGTCTTATATATGCATGCAACACAAGGCTGGATATACAGTATGCAGTTTTCCAGTTGAGTCGATTCATGCATAGCCCTGGCACTAAGCATTGGCAAGCGATGAAACATGTGATTAGATATCTTCGAGGCACTTTGAGCTTAGGTCTCTTTTATGGCAGAGATGTTCAGCCATGCTTGCATGCTTTTACAGATAGTGATTGGGTTGGTTGTTATGATACTCGCGTGTCCACTAGTGGTAATTGCTTTTTCCTTGGAGACTCGTGCATATCTTGGTTGAGTAAGAAGCAACCTACAGTGGCGACATCGAGTTGTGAAGCTGAGTACAGGGCAGTTTTCACAGCTACAGTGGAGTGTATATGGTTGAGACGCCTATTGATGGATCTTTGCATGGAGATTGATGCTGCTACGCATATTCTCACTGATAGTCAGAGTGCTTTGGCTGTTGCACGAAACCCAGTGTTTCATGCAGGGACCAAACATATTGAGGTGCATTATCACTATGTGAGAGAGCGCCTTCATGCAAGAGATATTGATTTGGTATATGTGCCTACACAAGATAATGTGGCAGACATATTCACCAAAGCTCTTCCACGGGAAAAGTTTGAAGCTTTTCGCAAAGCTTTAGGCTTGTTACCTTGTGGGGGCTAATCTGTCACTCCCTGTATGTGTTCACATCATTCGCTCCACGGGGGTTTGTTACACTTATGTGTTCCTCGAGTAGCTTTGATGTGAACCTTTTCCCTATACATGGGCACTTTTTACTCTAGTGCTGGCTAGAGGTTTTTTCCCCATGTTACCACATACTTGATGCTCTCATATGTGGTGGTACTTTGTACTTAGGGATATTATTCAACTCTTACTTGAGTTCAGTTCATCGATCAATAGAGAGAGCTATTCCAGCCATCATCTTCTCCTTGTGTCTTGCTGCGTTTGTGCTCCTTGTGTGTCTCTCGCACTTCTACACACACCCAACAAAATTTTAGCATTCATTTCAGCTTTTGTCGAAGTGAAGATTTTGTCAAATTCTTGTTCTTTTGTGAAATGGCGGGCATCAATGACTTGTTTGGCATGCTTCAAGCTAAAGATAAGCTTGATGGGACCAACTATCCGATGTAGTCTTACATGATGAAGCATGTTCTTGTTGCTAAACAACTTTGGAACATAGTGGCAGATGTAGATCGAAGACACGTAGGTGCTTCTACTTCACAATCTACTATCACAGATGGAGCTTCTTCTTCGAGTATAGTGGTTTCTCCTTCTCCACCTACATAGGAGCAGCTTAGATGGGATGGAAAAGATGCTCAATCTCATGCTTTGATTGTGCTTGCTGTGAAGCTTCATATAGTTTCACACATTCTGTCATGTTCTACATCACGACAAGCATGGGACACTCTTGCTTCTTTGTATGCCGTGTGTAATGAAGCACGTGTTGCATACTTGAGGAAGCAACTTGAGGATGCATGTATGGCTGAAAATGAGTTGGTGGATGTGTATGTGACTCACATCAAGGACTTTAAAGAGCAATTGGCAAACATAGATGAGATTATTCTGGATGCATCACTCATTTCTACATGTTGAAAGGATTACCGGAATCTTTTCAAAGATTTACTGCTACACTCCGTTTGGTTGCTAAAGGGAATCCTAATATGTATGCATTTGATGTGGTTGTGTCTCTTATTTTGCAAGAAGAGAAATCTAGAGTGAATAGGAGTGGTTTGATTGAGGGAACACAAGCACTTGCTATCTCACAAAAGGGGAAAAGCAAGTATGGTTCAGCTTTGGGTTCATCAAAACCAAAGCCTCAAGCTTCCTCTTCCACTCATTCCTCTAATGATGCTAATTTGCAAAAGAAGAAGAGATGCAAATATTGCCGAAAGGCTGGCCATACTATTGATGAATGTAGAAATCTTGCTAAACGCAATGCAAAGAAGAAGGAATCCAGCATGTCTATTGCTAAAAATTCAGCAAATGTAAAGAATGATGAAACTAACATGGCTCAAGATTTTTGGGCATGTGTTGTTACATGTCATTATGATGCTTCTTTGCATTCTAGATGCATGGTTGTGAGTGAGGCTGATTCGGATTGGTTCTTTGATAGTGGTGCTTCAAAGCACATAACATCATGCAAAAGATTTTTTGCCTCTTTGAAAGATGAACCCAAAGGAGGACATGTGGTGTGTGCAAACAATGCCTCTTATCCTATCATTAGAGTAGGAGAAATTGAGCATACAACTGCAAATGGAGGTGTGATTCTCTTGAAAAATGCATTGTATGTGCCCGGTATCAAGAAGAACTTAATTTCAGTTCCGAAGATTGCCAAAGCTAGACTTCATGTACACTTTGTTGATGATAAGTGTATGGTTCATAATTTCAGTAATGGCGATGTTATCGTGATGTCTGGTATATTATGTAATGGTTTGTATCGCATGGATACATACAAGAGGGCTGCCTCAAATGCGTTGGTTGCTCATACTTCTTCCATGGCTGAAATGGAGCTTTGGCATGGTCGTTTTGGTCACTTGAACTTCAATAGTTTGCTTTACTTGCAAAAGAAGGACATGGTTATTGGTTTGCCTACACTTGAATCCATTGAAAAGCATGCATGTGAAGGTTGCATTCTTGGAAAAATGCATCGTGCTTCTTTTCCAAAAGATAGTCACACAAACACTACAAGAAAATTGCAGCTTGTTCATAGTGATGTATGTGGTCCCGTCAAGACTCCATCTTTTGGGAAGCATGTATATTTTGTTACCTTCATTGATGATGCTACTCGCCATACATGGGTGTATCCTATGAAAGCAAAGAATGAGGTATTTTCTTGCTTCAAAGCATTTTTAGCTATGGCTGAAAATTTTTCTTCACAAAAAGCTTTCGACTCTACGCACGGATCGTGGTGGTGAATATATGTCACATGAGTTTAATGTTTTTCTTCTTGAAAGAGGAATTTCACACCAATTTATGGTTCCATATACACCTCAGCAAAATGTTTTTGTCGAGCGTAAAAATAGAACACTCCTTGAAATGGCACGATGTATGGTTAAAGGAAAGCACCTTACTGATAAGTTTTGGATGGAAGCGGTCATGTGTGCAAATTATGTGTTGAATCATTGCCCTACAAAAAAATTGAGAGTCATCACTCCTTATGAGGCTTGGAATGGACATAAGATTATGGTTAGTCATATGCATGTGTTTGGTTGTTTGGCATATGCTCTTGTGCCATCACAACAACGTCACAAACTTGATGACAAGACAAAGAAATGTATATTTGTTGGTTATAGTGCTAAAAGTAAGGGATATCGCTTGTACCATCCATTGACGAACACAATTACTGTGCGTTGAGATGTGGTATTTGCTGAAAATTCAGTTTTCCCTCTACTTGAATGCAAAAAACAGCCAACAGTTAGCTCACAAGATGTGTTCGATACACCCATGCCTTTGTTCCAAAATGGTGCGCTTGACTATGGCCATGTAGACCAGCCAACTGAGGTTCAAAGAGCTGAAATATTCGAGCCAAATAGGGCTGAAAATGTAGAGAATTTCTAGCCAAACATGGCTGAAAAATTTCAGCCAAAAATTGTCAAAACTGCTGGAAATTTCCACCCACATATGGCTGAACGTTTGCGTCAAAATGTGGCTGAAAATGAGCATGAAATTCAGCCCACGCATGATGTACATATTGAAGATGTTTTACATAATGAACGCATGTCTATCAAGAGTGCACAATCTATGCCAAAGTGGCTGAAACAAACTTTGTAGGACAGCAAATTGAGTGCACCTTTACTTGGTAGAACAAGATCAAGCTCTCACCATGCATCAAGTATTTTTGTGGATTATTCTCTTATTGCTACAACATGTAATGAAGAGCCACTTTCTTTTGAAGTTGCATGTGACGATCCACAATGGATGAGTGCTATGCAATCAGAAATGGATTCCATACATAGGAATGGTACTTGGGAGTTATGTGAATTGCCAAAAGGAAAGAATGCCATTGGTACAAAGTGGGTTTACAAGATTAAGAGAAAGTTTGATGGTAGCATTGATCACTACAAAGCTAGATTGGTTGACAAAGGATATGCACAAAAATATGGAATTGACTATGAGGAAACTTTTGCACCTACTTCATGCATGACTACCATTCGTACTGTGGTTGCATTGGCTGCCCATCGAGGTTGGAAAGTGCATCAGTTGGACATAAAAACAGCCTTCTTGAATGGTGATTTGCAAGAAGAGGTTTATGTGAAGCAACCTCTTGGATTTGCTATGAAAAGTAAAGAGCATATGGTTTGTCGCTTGCATAAAGCCTTGTGTGGTCTCAAGCAAGCTCCATGTGCATGGTATGAGAAAATCCATAAGCACTTGATTGCTCTTGGCTTCACATGTTGTCCAATTGAAAGCACACTCTATGTACGCAAAAATGGGGCTGATCTTACAATGCTTATTCTTTATGTCGATGACATACTCTTGACTGGGTCATGTGATGCAAAACTTGACATTCTTATGGCTGATTTGTAACATACTTTTGATTTCACTTATCTTGGTCTTTTGAGCTACTATCTTGGCATCCAGTTTGTATCCGTTGAGGGGGGAATTGTTATGCATCAAGCAAAGTATGTTGAAAAACTACTTCAACATTTTGACTTTTAGATTGCAAGCTAGTTTCCACACCAGTTGAGATAGGATTCAGGTTCTCAGTTGAGGATTCTAGTGAAGCATTTGACACTTCTCTTTATCAGCAAGCTGTGGGATGTCTTATATATGCATGCAACACAAGGCCGGATACACAATATGCAGTTTCCAGTTGAGTCGATTCATGCATAGCCCTGGCACTAAGCATTGGCAAGAGGGGAAACATGTGTTTAGATATCTCCGAGGCACTTTGAGCTTAGGTCTCTTTTATGGCAGAGATATTCAGCCATGCTTGCATGCCTTTAGAGATAGTGATTGGGCTGGTTGTTATGATACTCGCGTGTCCAATAGTGGTAATTGCTTTTTCCTTGGAGACTCATGCATATCTTGGTTGTGTAAGAAGCAACCTACAGTGGTGACATCGAGTTGTGAAGCTGAGTATAGGGTAGTTTTCACAACTACAGTGGAGTGTATATGGCTGAGACTCCTATTGATGGATCTTTGCATGGAGATTGATGCTGCTACACATATTCTCACTAATAGCTAGAGTGCTTTGGCTGTTGCACGAAACCCAGTGTTTCATGCATGGACCAAACATATTGAGGTGCATTATCACTATGTGAGAGAGCACCTTTATGCAGGAGATATTGATTTGGTATATGTGCCTACACAAGATAATGTGGCAGACATATTCACCAAAGCACTTCCACGAGAAAACTTTGAAGCTTTTTGCAAAGCTTTAGGCTTATTACCTTGTAGGGGCTGATCTGTCACTCCCTGTATGTGTTCACATCATTTGCTCTAGGGGGGTTTGTTACACTTATGTGTTCCTCGAGTAGCTTTGATGTGAAACTTTCACCTATACATGGGCACTTTTTACTCTAGTGCTGGCTAGATGTTTTTTCCCCATGTTACCACATACTTGATACTCTCATATGTGGTGGTACTTTGTACTTAGGGATATTATTCAACTCTTACTTCAGTTGAGTTCATCGTCAATGGAGAGAGCTATTCCAGCCATCATCTTCTCCGTGTGTCTTGGTGCGTTTGTGCTCCTTGTGTGTGCTTCTTGTGTGTCTCTCGCACTTCTACACACACCCAACATGTTCACCTCTTTGATGTGCTCCTGTGCTTTGTCCTTGACCTTGAGCTTCAACACTCCCCCCCTCCCCCTCTCGAGCATGTCGTCCCTGATAGACCCTTGTTGGAGTGGTTGTTCCATGTATTACTTGAGAGGTATTGTCCATGGAGTAGGGTCTATTGTCATGTTCTTCATTTTGTCTCTACTATCCTTTGCAAGTTGTAGTCCCTTTGCATGTACTTCTTCCTTGTATTCCAGCTTGATGGTGTCTTCGTGAGCTTCCAAAAATTGTGAGCTACGCAAAAGAGGTTATCAATGTTGATTGTGAGCAGCTCTCGACAATGGATTGCTTACTTGCTCTTGCTGTTGTCACCTTGAAGGTGGTTAGTAGCAAGAATTGGTTACTTGCTCTTGCTTTTTTTGGAACAATGGCATAAAACAAGAAGAATGTGGTTAGTAGCAATAAAAATTTTTACATGTGTCAAATGTGTCTCATGTGCTTGGGATTCTCAACTGTGTCTATGCACGGCCTTGTAATGTGGCCCTATATTGATGCACACTTTGGAAATGCATGACCTGAAGGGTGCAAAAGACAAGGTTATGCCAAAGGCACATGGTTATTGCACGTTGAGGCTTTCAATGTTGCTTGCAGTCGTTGATGCAACCTTTGTTGGAGGTATCCATTGGATCTCAAAATGAGAACTGATTATCCCTCCTTATAGGAACCCATTTTAGAACAATGTTTGGCTGCATATAGATAAACTTTGGCCTTTTCATCTTTGGATGGTGTCTTAGATTTTGTATCCCTCGTAGTTGGTTTTTATGTTTTGTGGAGGCTACTGATGCTTTTGGCTTCCAAACCCATACCCTTGATGATTATCTTCGTACTATTGTTGAAGAGGTGAGTTGATCCCCTTTTGATCTCTTTGCTTGTTTCTATCCCTTGCCTTTCCTTGACTTCCTTGTTGAGATTTTACTCGTGTGAGAAAGCATGGGTTGTTGTGTAAGTAAGACCTTCCTGGGTACCCACATGTGTAATTGTCCTTTTTGAGCTGCAGCTAATCTCTTAGTCACCCAAAATTGTCGGATACTTTGTGGTTGAGCTCGGTGTGGTTGCTTGGTTCTTCTTTTGTCATGGTTGTCCTGGTTGGATGGGAATCGTTGTGGCAACACTGATGGTTACTCTCCTTTTCGTACCCAGATCTGCTTCATGCCCGTAACTTTGTTCTTCCTAAATTTTGTTTGTCTATTTGATATAGCTATTGTCTTGTACTGTTTTACTTGCCTCTTTGGTTGAATTACCATGCTTGCATTATTTTTTGAAAAAGAAGAGAGGTCCGATCGCCTTTGAGACTATTCTTCCATGATGGAGTCCTTCTGGATCATAGAGCTTTTGACACATACAACATCTTCTTCTCTAAGATTTGGCTTAGAAGAGCTAAGAGGAGGTGGGACACTTGGATGTGTGAGCATGCAATTCTCTAATTCTATTGTAATGCGTTTTTCATATACCCAAACTTGAAGAAGTTGACTTCTTAGGTTTAAGTTGACTGCATGGTCATAGATCCGGTCTTGACCCAAGGCAAGTGGTTTCGTAAGGTCCTCATCTTCACACACTAGCATTTTTACTCTCATTGGGACATCTTGAAGGTAAATGGGAAGTTCCACATCACCCAAGAAAGGGGTTTCCACATCTCCCAATCCTATGAGATAGGCTTCTACAGGATTGATGTTCAATTGCAGGTCTTGGCAGTATGAAAATCTAAGTGCACTAGTTGCTGCACCTGAGTCAATCAATGCTCTCATACTCCTTACATTCTTTCCTTGTCCTACTTCTATGGTCACAAAGGGACGTTGATCAAATATTCGCGAAGCAATTACACCTGAGGTTTGGCACATGGCCATGTGATATCTTGGAGCTTCTGGATCAACATCTAGGCCTAATTGCCTTAACTTATTTTGCCTAATGTGCTCTCTGGCCTCTACGTGTGCTTCTTCTCTAACCCTTAACTCTTCTTCTTTTTGCTTCTTAGCAGTGTTGAGTCTCATTAGCATATCCTCTATAAGAGTTTCTTGATATAGATTGACTCGGCATCCATGAATAAGAACTTAGTCATCGTTTGAGCATCATTCTTTGTTGTGGCTTTTACATCCACCCACTTTGTAAGGTAATCAGTGGCTACAATAATGTATTCTTCATGGGAGTCTCTAGATATGGGGTTAATAGGACCTACAAAGTCTATACCCCACTTTGAGCATGCATGTCCTCCCATCATTGGCCTCAAAGGCATCTCGTCCTTTCTAATTGGATATTGTGCATGTTGGCATGTGTCACATTTCTTCACATAGGTATGTGCATCCATATGAAGAGTGGGCCACTAAAGTCCTGAGAATAGAATGGTCTTGATTACTCGGTCAGGACCAAAGTGTCCACCTACAACACCACTATGTGCAATTTCTAAGATTTTCAAATAATCTGATTCATGAATGCACAATCTTAAGTAACGATATTTGCCTCTTCAATATAGATTGTCTCCTACTAAGGCATAGTCTCGAGCCTCTTGTTCCATGCTTTGCTTTCTTGCTAGACTAGCTTCATTGGGTAGTGCTCCCGATTTCATAAATTTTACCAATGGAGCACTCCAATCTGGAATTAATGACACATGATAAAGAGTCGCATGCTCCACTGAGGTTCTCTTCTGGCACACCGAACAATTCTTGATCCACTCATGAATTTCTTTGTCCAGACTAGACCAGTACACTCCTAAACATTTTAGATTCTGCAATGTTCATTGTTTAGAATAGTGATTTCCTAGAAATCCTTCATGAACTTGTTGCAAACAATTACTATGTTCATCGTCCTCAACACAACAAGCTAGTGCTCCCTCCGTATCTTGTTTGTACATGCTTCCTGCCAATATATGGTATTTTTGGGATTTTACAATTTCATCTTTCCTTGTTTTCACATTCTTATTTGCGGGTCCGAAGGTTAGGACATGTACCAACTTATTTGCCCATTTAGGAACAACTTCCAAGTTGAATAGATAAGCATTAGGAAATTCATCAGACACTCCATGCGGTGGCTCTCCTGAAGTGATGCGAGAAAGATGATCTGCCTTGAGGTGGGTCCTACCTTTCCTAACAACCACTTCAAATTCATACTCCATTAGTAAGAGGAACCATCTTACTACTAAGAGTCCAGTATTGCAAGGTTTATTGAACAAATATAATAAAGCTTGATGATCAGTGAAAAACTTGAACTTGTTGGCCAATAGATAGTGTCTTAACTTCTTCACAGCATATGCCATGCCTAACCCTTCTTGCTCGGTTGTGGGATAGTTTTGTTCAGCAGCATTCAATTGCCTGCTAGCATATGCTATAGGAAGATCTAGATTTCCTTCACCTATTGGTTGTCCTAGCACACATCCTATTGCATGATTGGATGCATCTACATGGACATTGAATGGTTTATTCCAATTAGGAGTGGTCAGTATTGCCGCTGTGCACAAATGTCTCTTTAGCTCATTGAAGAAATTTTCATATTCATTGATCCACTCAAAATTTGTCAACAGAGCATAAAGAGGTTTAGCTATGATCACATACATGTGGATAAACCTACGATAATATCCACAATGGCCCATAAAAGCTTATACCTCTTTGACGTTCCTTGGCATTGGCAACTCTGCTATGGCACTTACTTTATCCTCATCTGTTGATATTCCATTCTTAGAAACAATATGACCTAAGATCTTACCTTGACGTACCATGAACACACATTTTTCTGGGTCAAACACACTTGATATTCTCTACACTTGTTGAGGATCTGTATGAGCTCAGGGATGTGGTATCTTCTTTCTTGGGAATGAGCACATAAATCGTCCACATACACTTCCAAGCTCTTTTACAAAAACTCCTTGAAGACATGACACATGAGCCTTTGGAATGTTGTAGGTGCATCGGCGAGCCCAAATGGCATCACAAGAAATGCAAAGATTCCCCACTCTGTGGCAAAAACAATTTTGTGTTGATCTTCTGGGGCAATGGCTACTTGGTTGTAACTTGAAAATCCATCGAGGAAGCTATAAGCTTCTTTGCTTGCAACACACTCCAATAAATGTTCAGTGATTGGAAGCAGATAACTATCTCTAATTGTAGTTGCATTAACTTTTTTAAGGTTAATATACACTCGTAATTTTCCATTCTTCTTGGGAACCACTACAATGGGAGAGACCCATTCAGTATGATCAATTTCATAGATAAATCCAGTTTCAATTAGTCTATCAATTTCTTCTTTTATTTTGGCTGCATAAGTGTCATTATATGTGTAGGGTTTCTGTTTGGTGGGATTTGCATCAGCCATCATGGGAATCGTATGAGAACATATTTCTGGATCTACTCCCTTCAAGTCTTTGTAGGTCCACACAAACACATCCCTATGTTCCCTTAATAGAGCTATGAGCTCTACTTCTTCTTTTGCACTTAGGTCTTCTCCTATGTATGTACATCGTTCTTCATTCCCTTTAGTGGTTACCATAATTTTTTTGGTCTTTTCTTTATTATCATATGCTTCTCCTATGGTGGCCTCTCTCTTAGGCATTCGTACCAAAATTTTTCGTTCTTCAACTTCATATTTCTTGAAATTTTCTGGTACTTCAAACAACGATTCCTCCTCTTCTTGTTTCACTACTTTTCTTCCTTTTTCTTTTGACCACCTTCACTTCCATCCTTTGAATTTACAGTTTTGATGCTTGTGAGCGGTTCTTCTTCTTTTTCGATAAATACTCATATGTCTTCTAGATAGTGCTCCTATGAATTAAAGCAACTATCCATCACAATGGACTCTAGACCATCATCATTCTCTTCCTCTTCTATGACATCACTAGGGTCACATTCTTCTAACAAGGGCTGACACATGAACACTGAAATATCATAACCCTCCTCATCACAATGAGGTGTCCATAGTTTGTCATTGACAACAATGTTCATGGTGGCTAAGATTTCTGCCCAACCGTGAGTCTCAAATTCCTCATCTAAAAAGATCATCGGTGTGTAGGCTGGGTCTTTAACTGGTCTGATTTCTTGAGAAGTCCCTTCTTCTCTCACTTTTAGCGTCTTTCTTCTTCCTCTACAACCTTGCACATCCACAAATGAGTATATTCATGCATGCAAGATCGATCAGATGAACGTGCAGAATGCACATAGATTGAATCTTCTTGAGCCTTGTGGATAGGGTTCCACTGTAGGGGAGGTACATTTCTAAAGGTGTAATCCTTTAGATGGACCTTGGTTGTGACCCCGAAGTGCTACAAGTACAAGCACTTGGTTCCCCAATCTTGCACTATTTGTAGTTGTCATAGGAAGGGTCTTCCTAGGATCATCTCATAGACATTATTTTTACCAAAGTCACATATGGAAAAGGTGTGCTCAAACTCTACACCACAAGTGGTTAGAGTTATCCCTTCTAGAAATATTAGAGGTCTTTCAACATGGCCGTCTACCATTTGAAGCTTCATTCTAGTTGGTCTTAATGTGGGTTTGCCCCATTGCTTCCACAAGGAGGTCACGTTGCAATTGCAACACCTGCACTTGAATCTAAGACTGCAGTGGTTTTGTAACCTTGGTAGGTGATTGGAAGATAAGTATTACCTTCTTCACCTTCACTCATGTCCCCTATTTTGTCTAGAGGTATCTCCAGTACTTATTGTTTAGAGCTTGCTTTTGGCATACTGGAATTAAGTTCTGGAACTTGATTCGCCACATGATTCCATAGCTCTAGTTTTACTTTGAGCAGCTCTTCTAGGGTTAGATGACATTGAACCTTAGTGTTCTTCACAACTTCAGTGTTTCTTGGAACTACTGAGTCTTCATTTCTTACCAAGATTGTGGGAGCTCTGATCTGAAGCGATTCAGATTCCCATGGGCCAGTGAATTGTGGCAACTCTTGTAAAGAATTATATTCAAAATCAAATCTTTCATCTTCTTGTTGCTCTACTTGGTCTCCATAAATAGATGGAATGTCTTGGGGAAATCAATCATGAAGGTCATCAATTTCAGGAATAGGAGGGGGATTTCTTTTCTCCTTGGCCCATTTTTCTTCTTGTATTTCCCACAAGAATTCTTGACAGTACTATTGAATTGAAAGAGGTGTTCCATCATCCATAGAATCAAGAACATAAGCTTTCATTGGCGGTGAGCTTTCTCTTTCAACAACTGGTTGAGCCTGTGGAGGTAAAGAAACTTGCAGTTTGTTTACCTTCTTTCTAGTAAGCCCTAGAAATGCAAACCTGGTTTGATAGAGTTTGTCTGATTGAACATTTGACTGGTCTCAAGCATAGCTTGAGCTACTTCTACCATTTTCATGCACATTTTTGTCCATTCAACCTCTAAATCTGCTATAGGGTAGCTCTTTTCTAGGGTTGTAGCTATTGGCCCTTCTTGAAGACGAGCCTGGTAGGCCTCGAAAATCATGTCCAAGCTTTCTAGGGTTGGATCTGCAAGAACAGAACCTGGTTGTGGTCTATTTACAATGACTGGTGGGATGGGATGAGGTGGTGTGGATGGAGTTTTGACATGTGAGGGGGTTTGAGACGCTATGTCTTCTATTTTTTGTTTTTGCATCTTTCACGCTTTCTTCTAGTTTTCCTATTCCATTTACGATTGGCCTTCTCTCTGGTATCCTTCCATGTTCTTGTTTTCCTTTTACTAGGTTCTCTTGATTCACTTGACTCTGATTGAGCTTGTTTTTCCTATTTTAAGGCTTGTGCCCTAGTAACTACCTGTATAGGAGCCACATTACTAGTACTTGAACTTGAATCCACCATTAAGCCTACCACATTAATGGGTGTAAGCTTGGGTGCACTAGAGGGGTTCCTTGGAAAATCTCTCTCTGGTATCCTTCCATGTTATTGTTTTCCTTTTACTAGGTTCTCTTGATTAACTTGACTTTGATTGTTGAGCTGGTTTATCCTGTTTTAAGGCTTTTGCCCTAGTAATTGCATGTATAGGAGCCACATTACTACTACTTGAACTTGAATCCACCACTAAGCCTACCACATTAATGGGTGTAACCTTGGGTGCACTAGAGGGGTTCCTTGGACAATCTCTCGAAAGATGTTCTTTGCCGCACTTAGGACAAAAGCCTTGTATTGTGATGTTCTATCCTTGTCCCAGAGTCAGTGAGTGGGGACATTCACGAATGAAATGGTCACCCTGACATCTAAAACATGGTCCTCTAGGGGCTTGTGGTCTTACTTGTCTCGATTGGGGCCTAGGGTTAGGATTTTTGTACATGACATTGGAGTATTCTGGCTCCCAATTTTGTTCCATAAGTGGTGTCTTGTATTGATAGGAATAAGCCTCACTATGCTTAGCTGACTCTGTGTAATAAGCTTGTGGACTATCTTCATGGGAGTAGTCAAAACTATGATCATAAGAGTCTTTTTTTGAGACCAAAGGGGTCATTGGCACCAATGCTCTATTAGGGTTTTCCTCTGCCATTGTATACTTGACTAGAATCACATTAACACGATGTGGTGCTTGGTTTCCTAGGACTGGTTGTGGCCTATATGGTGCCTGATATTGCTATTTTTATTGAGGTTGATATTGTTGTTGCGGCCTATGATATGGCTGTTGATATTGGCTCTGATACCTACCTTGTTGGCAAGGTTGCTGATAATTTTTTTTGATAGCCTGCCTATTGTAGGGACAATCTTGGGCCATGTGGTTTGTATATTTTCTCTCAATAGTGCAATATTGATCGCTAGGGTTTCCTTGGGGCTGAGCCATCATTGGGCAAACATTAACCATGTGGTCTCCTCCACAGTGGTAACATCACTTCAATGAAGTGAGCCTTGGTGTTTGCCTATTTTGAACTCTTAGCTTCTTGTCAACGTGCTCAGCTATCTCATCTATCTCAGTGGAGGTCCTAGAGGTATGACTAGTAGAACTGTCAGAGTCCTTATAGAGTTTGGACAATTCTAGCTCCTCACCTAAGTTGTCTTCTATGTCAATGCACATTCGCACACACTCTTCTATGGACCTAGGCTCTTTCAAGTACACATATCATCTTAACTTGGTGCTTAGTAAGCCATCTAAAAACAAAGCCACTTGTTTGGACAGTGTGGGTAATTCCGGAATAGGGCATCTTTGTAAGTACTATCTGAATCGTCTTCCTACAAGTCCCGTTGTTTCTTGGGGTGTCTACTTGAAGCTATGGATCAAGGATGATGTGTTATTCCTGATACCACTCTTGGAAAATTCTATGATGAATTCTTCTAGCAGTTGACCTATATCTTGATAGTTGCGATTGTTCAGGGGTTGAAACCAAGCTAAGGTAGTACCTTTGAGAGTCAAACCAAATGCTTCAAATTGGGTGAACAAGTCCTCGACTTGTTCTGCTCTTAATACTTGTTTGAACTCGACCACATGATCATAAGGATCTCCGAACCCATCAAAGTAGTTCTTCATTGCCTTGACCACTTGAGAAGGTCTAAGGGTTCTAGGATGCTCTTGGGGTCTAGGCAATGGAAAATCATGTTCACCTCTTTGATGCCTATGTGCTCGAGGTCTCTCTCTTTCAGGTTTTTCCCCTTCAAGTCTTGATCTCTCTTTACCTACAGTATGTGCAAAGCTTACTTCAGGTCTCTCTCTAGCTCTTTCCCTCTCGATCTCGTGAGCCTTGGATGATCCTGCTCCTTGGAGGCCATGGGAAACATTAGATCTTGGTGGGGAGAAATTTATTTGCCGTGCCAAGTGTATGCATGCTTGTCATGCTTTGATACCAAGAACACTTTCTCCGAGGTGTGATCTAGATAGACAACTTTGCATGGTGTCTTCGGATCTTTGAACTCATAGATGGTGACTATTGGGCTGGGTTGATCTGGCTTGAATCTCCGAAAGGCTTCCTCTGTTTCTCTATTCAAGAATAGTTCTATGCTTTTGTTGTCTTGAGGGATCCAATCAAGAGAAATCACTCTGGTCAAAATTGACTTACATCTAGGAGTCTTGGGTTCTTATCCTACATCTCCTTGCTTTAGGTCTCCTATCTCGTTCTTAGGAATGCCGTTTCCAAACTCATCTATCCTGTCGGGTAGGTTGGTGAACACATACATGGTTCCTTCCTTATCAATGTATGAACCCTCTTCAAACTTCATCACTAGGTGTTCAAGTTCAAAAGTTTGATCTAGATTTTTGAGTTGGACCACTGATCGCCTCAGGCTATCCTCATAGATGTGAGCACCTAATCAGTTGGTCTGAATATATTCCAATTGTGTTTTATAGGGACCTTCTGGAGTCTGCAAATAGCCAATGTTTGAGCTACCTGTGGTTCTCTCCATGTTGAAGGACATTTCTGAATCACTTGTGTCCGATCTTAGCACGTAGGGATAACCACTAAGTTGCTGTGCCCAAGACCTAGCTGTATGATTGACACTAGCCTCAGAGGATCTAATGCTTTGTCTCCCTTGCCTAAGTGTCTACCATATCTTAGGTTCATAAGCTTTGTATTTTAGATCAAAAGTTCCCTTTGTATTGCTCAAAATCTTTTGGAGCCCCCTTGGTTTCCTAGTAGGTCAACTTCAAAAGACTATATCTATAACTCCAACTATTAGTTTTATCATAGCGAGTCAATATTTTTGTAGTACTCAAAACGAGCTTTCCAATGAACCCAAAATCACAACAAACAGATTTCGTATGAAGAAGTTATGCTAGAGGGTTCTAGGGGTTAAAACAGGGAAACAAGATCTTTTTGGGATTACTTCAGAATAGGCGATACATGATACCTAAGAGGTATCGGCGATACTTCAGAGCAAACGATACACGATACTTGAGCCAAGATGATACACGATATCTGAACGAAATGATGCACGATATTGGGAATTCCACTATACGATACTTGTCTTTGGATGATACACGATACTTGAGCTACCGTGATAGACGATACTGATCTTTTGGCCATACACGATACTTGTGAAGTATCGCAATACATGATATGGCTCATGATACACGATACTAGAAGCTCACAATATGATATCGACCTTCTCGATACACGATACCTGTGAGGTATTGCGATACACGAGAGACGATACACGATACACAAGCCTCATGATTCTCGACTCGACGATACACAATACTTGTGCAGTATCGCAATACACGGGTAGATGTTACATGATACTCGACAAGTATCGCAATACACGAGAGTTCTAATATCGCAATACCTGAACTCAACCGGACACGATACTTGGAGTTTTTGAAGTCCAAATTGAAAATTTTTTGTAGATATGTGTACCTTGTGTCCTCCTTCTCACTCTTATGTGCGTGTAGATGCAGACCCACCCTCCAAAATCAAGATGCAACCCTCACGATACCTATTGCATGTCGTGTCACATTCGGGACTGATCACACAGATTTTTGGTGTTTTGAGAGTGTTTCAAGAGTTTTTCTTTAGCATTTCAGCTCTGAAATCCCTCTAGGTTTCTTGCTCACAGCCAAAAATGAAAAATGAGGTGTAAATATGAAGAATATATAGTAAAAACGAAAGCTTGCTGTTAAGATGAAGGTGGGAGAAGATGGTGATGATGATGATGATGATGATGGAGGTGGAGAAAAACTTAGAAATTGAACTGAAAATGAATAATATTTTTACCTTCCAATGTTGCTACTCTACATCTTACCATCACACACTCGTCCTCAAAACTCTCTCCCCCACAATGGTGCCAAATCTGGTGTCACTCTAGCACAATGGTAAGTATCAACGTGAGGAGATCAACCTCATAAATGTCAATCCATGGAGACATGAGGATTGGTATGAAGACCGAGAGCAAGTGATGACACAAGTGTGTGAGTGAGAAGCACACAAGCATGCACACACATACACACACATGCGCACAAGGTAAGAGCAAGGAGTGGAACAATGGAAAGCTTCTATTACAAAAGAAATCTCTTACAAAGTTCAAATCTCTAACAAGCTAACCTCAAAAATGAGATCTCAAGCTCTTTTTATAGTTTTTTGAGTGGTTTTGGCCCTGTCTAGACCTAGTGTTCGACCTAGTTAAAAATTAGGTTCCAGGGCTTATTTGAGGGCTCAAACAAAGTCTAAAAATTATGAAAATTGGTAGGATGATACTTCTTGTTGATATATTTAGGTAGTGATGTGTGTGAACACACTAGGACCGCTGGGGCACTTTTTTCCCTCTTTAGGAGGTTTTTTTCCCTCGCTTGTATATACGCCTATTGCCCTAACGGGCTACTTATCTTTGTACATTCTAGTGGTAATACATTCAGTATTGTGGGTTGAGCTCCAAGATTCTTCTTCTTCCTTGTGCTTTTCACGTGCTTTTGCAGACGTCTAACTCCAACAATTGGTATCAGAGCAGGTCACCGCTTCATCTAGGGCGCCGTCGACATCTCTCCGGTCGTAGTCTCAGAATCACACAAATTTTGGTGAGCATACTCAACATGTTTTTGAGATCAAAACAACTTCATTATGTGGTGACGAAATCACGATTTGAGCTCGTTTCAACCTCCTTACGTACTATCACATTGCTTGTGCAGGCTATTTCATCTTTTTGTGCCAAAGGTATATACCAATTTTGGTTCGCCAATATAAGCATCTTGAAGTCTACTACAAGTCTAGCAGAATTTGTCTAGGCACTTCTATTCAACTTTTTGAGATACAATCAATTTTCTGCATCAAGGTATTTTAGTCACCGGCCATGGCTGAAAGCAGTGATGTATTTTGTATGTTGGCTATTGAGGATAAGTTGGATGGTACCAACTACCCGTTGTGGGCCTATATGATGCGACATGTATTGGTTGCAAAAGGACTGTGGAACATTGTGCAGGGTGTTGAAAAATGTCCTATTACACCTGCAACTGTTACAACTGCAGGTACTCAAGCTGATGCAGAAGGTGTCAAAGATGATGATATTCTTCATATTCCTGTTCGTGCTGCGATTTCTGCTGCACCTATGGAAGAGCAAATTTGTTGGGATGGCAGAGATGCCCAAGTGCATGCATTGATAGCTTTGTCTATCAAACATGCCATTATTCCTCACATTCGCTCTTGAAGAATAGCTAAGGATGCTTGGGATACACTTACCACATTGTACCAAGCTAGGAATGAGGCTCGTGTTGCTTACCTCCGAAAACAATTGGAGAGTGAGCACATGAATGAAGGTGATTCTTTGGATAGTTTTCTAACAAAGATCAAAGACTTGAAGGAATAGTTGATTTCTGCTGATCAGGTTATACTAGATAGCTCACTTGTGCAGACCATTCTGAATGGTCTTCCTTATTCATATTAGAGTTTTGCTTCTACTCTTCAATTGATGATGAAAGGCAATCCAAATGCCTTGTCATTTGAGGAGTTAGTCTTTGTTTTGTTGCAAGAAGATAAGTCCAGGAAAAACAAGTACATTATGCGTGTTGCAGATCAACCTTTCTTGGCTAGTCAGAAGGGCAAAGGAAAATGGAGCTCTTCAACTAGTGTAAGCAGAAACCTGCTAATTCTGCACAATCAAAGAGGGAAGACAAAGATGAAAAGAAATCAAAAAAGCAGAAATTGTTTTGCAAGTACTGTAAAGGAAATGATCACATCATAAAGAACTGTCCAAAATTGGTTGCTAAAGAGGCAAAGAAGAAAGAGGCTAGAATGGTTGTTGGAGAGGCCTCTACACCAAAAACAAAGTTTGCTAATCTTATGCAAGAAGAAGAATGGGCGTTTACTACTATTTGCAGTTTTGACCCATCTTCTCTTGAGCAGTGCATGTCTGCAGTAGACTCAGATGTTTGGTACTTTGATAGTGGGGCGACTAAACAAATTACCTCATAGCGTAGATTCTTCTCTTCACTCGAGCCTGCCCCTATAGGGAATACTGTTACATGTGCCAACAACTCCTCTTATCATGTTATGGGAATTGGTAAGATCATTTTGACTACTGCTGATGGTAGTTCTTTCACTTTGTCAGATGCTTTGTTTATGCCAGGGATCAAGAAAAATTTGTTATCAGTTTTTGCATTAGCCAAGATTGGCTTGGTTGTGAAATTTGTTGATGACAGATCTATCAAATGGTGACATGATTATTGCTTCTGGCATTTTATGTCGTGGGTTGTATAAGCTCATAGACTATGAAAGATCTGTAAATGATTCGGCATGTGCAGTACATGATTCTCATGCTATGTCAGATGCAAAGCTTTGGCATGCACGCTTTGGTCATTTGAATTCTGCTAGTTTGCTACACCTGTAGAAATCTGAAATGGTATCCTCTTTGCCCAAACTTGAGGCACCTGGAAAACATGTTTCTGAAGGCTGTTTTTGGGCAAAATGCAGCATTCCTCCTTTCCCAAAGATGGTTCAGTTTGGGCTACTTAAAAATTGGAGCTTGTACATAGTGATGTCTGTGGTCCTATGCTTACACCTTCTTTTGGAAATTATCTTTGCTTCGTGACTTTCATCGTTGATTTTTCCAAGCATGCATGGGTATATCCATTGAAGGCAAAGTCCGAAGTGTTCATGTGCTTCAAATAGGTTTTGGTTTTGGCTGAAAATATGTCAGCATGTAAAATGGGCACCCTCCGTTCTGATCGAGGGGGGGAATATATGTCTTCTGATTTTAATGCATTTTTGGCTGAACATGGGATAAAACATTAGTGTATAGTGTCATATACACCTCAGCAGAATGGAGTTGCTGAACGGAAGAACATGTCACTCATGGAGATGGCGAAGTGTATGGTCAAGAGTCAGGCTTTACCACATACTTTCTGGCTTGAGGCTGTCATGTGTGCAACATATGTACTAAACAGGCGTCCCACTAAAGCACTGCAGTCTATCACTCCATATGAGGCTTGGCATGATCGCAAGTCATCTGTTGCTCATCTACATGTTTTTGGTTGTTTGGCATATGCATTAGTGCCTGAACAACATCGTAGAAAATTGGATGATAAAGCAGTAAAATGTATTTTTGTTGGGTACAATCTGAAAGTAAAGGCTATCGTCTATATCATCCACAGACTAAACGCATTCTGGTTAGCCATGATGTTGTTTTTGTGGAAGATGCTATTCAGCCATTGCTTTCATGTACTAAGGAGACCTTTGTTAGCTCCAAAGACATGTATGATACTTTGCTGCCTCTTTTTACAGGTGGACAATCTAGTGCTGGTCCAAATGAGGCAACTTGTGAGCCATTGCAGGTTTCATGTGATGATGCAAATCATTCCATTTCTGATGCAGATTTACATGATTAGCACTTGTTAATGAGAGAGCTGATATTGAGGAGGCAAAAACTATGCCAAAATGGCTAGTGCAGACTTTGCGTGATAGCAAATTAGATGCACCTTTGTCATATCATACTCGATCAGGCTCTCATAGTGTCTCCTTTGCATCAGACTGCTATGCTATGGCTACATCTAGTCTTTGTGATGAGACTGAGCCTATTTCGTTTGATGAAGCACAAAATTTAGAAAATTGGATGGCTCCTATGCAATCTGAATATGATGCTATAATGAAGAATGGTACTTGGTCTTTATGTGACTTACCTCTTGGCAAGAAGGCCATTGGCACTAAGTGGCTATACAAGCTGAAGCATAAACCTGATGGTACAGTTGATTGGTATAAGGCTAGGCTTGTTGGAAAGGGTTATGCGTAATGTGAATGAGTTGGACATTAAAACAACATTTCTGAATGGTGACTTGCATGAAGAAGTGTATGTTTTTCAGCCATGTGGCTTTGTGCAGAAAGGGCATGGAAACTAGGTGTGCAGGTTAAAGAAGGCATTATATGGTTTAAAGCAAGCACCACATGCTTGATATGAAAAGATACATGCCTTTCTAATTGCACATGGTTTTGAGAATAGTCCAACTGAAAGCACCTTATATGTTAAGC
Organism: Ceratopteris richardii; assembly: GCA_020310875.1. Lineage (NCBI taxonomy): Eukaryota > Viridiplantae > Streptophyta > Polypodiopsida > Polypodiales > Pteridaceae > Ceratopteris > Ceratopteris richardii. Next base: position 34,108,483 of record CM035414.1, on the reverse strand, counting down.
GTGCTAATGATGTACTTCTGATCATTGTGGTTTATGTTGATTACATGCTGCTCACTAGTCCTCATGACACGCATATTGCTGATTTTAAGGCTGATTTGCGTGCCTCATTTGAGATGTCTGATTTTGGGCATTTGCACCACTATTTGGGCATTCAATTTATGCAAGTTGATGGTGGAATGGCTTTGTGTCAACGAAATATATTGGCACATTATTGCAACATTTTGTCCTTGAAGACTGTAAACCTATTGCCACTCCTATGGAGACAGGTTTACAACTAAGCCTTCATGATGATGGAGATGCATTTGATGTTGTTCTCTATCAACAGGCTATTGGATGCTTGATTTACTTATGCATTACTCGACCAGATATTTAGTTTGCTGTCTCACAGATGAGCAGGTTTATGCATTGCCCAGGAGTCAAGCATTGGTAGGTGGTTAAGCGCATCTTTCGCTACTTGAGTGGTACTCAACTACTTGGGTTGTTTTATCCCAAGGGGGATCACTACCGCCAGATTTGCATGCTTTTTGTGACTCTGATTGGGATGGTTGCTATGACACTCGTGTATCCACTAGTGGCTTTTGCTTCATGCTTGGTAGCTCATGTATATCTTGGTTGAGCAAGAAGCATCCTAGTATGGCCACTTCCAGTTGTGAGGCTGAGTATAGGGCAGATTTCATAGCGACTATTGAGTGTGTGTGGCTCAGATGCCATATGGCTGATTTGGGTGTTGGTCAGTCTTCTGCCACCACCATCTTCACTGACAGTCAGAGTGCATTGGTAGTTGCAAGGAACCTTGTGTTCCATGCTCGCACTAAGCACATTGAGGTGCATTATCATTCTGTCAGGGAGAGGTTCTCTGCTGGGGAGATTAGCTTGGCATATGTGCCCACACAGGAGAACAATGCACACCTTTTCACGAAGGCTTTGCCTAGGGAGAAGTTTGAAGCTTTCCGCAAAGCTTTGGGCTTACTTCCTTTTGTGGAGTGATTTCCACATAGCTTGGCACTTCCTTATACATGAGTGCCAACTCCTTGTTCACCGCATCACTTCCAGGGGGGATTTGTTGATATATTTAGGTAGTGATGTGTGTGAACACACTAGGACCATCGCGGCACTTTTTTCCCTCTTTAGGATGTTTTTTCCCCCGGCTTGTATATATGCCTATTGCCCTAACGGGCTACTTATCTTTGTACATTTGAGTGGTAATACATTCAGTATTGTGGGTTGAGCTCCAAGCTTCTTCTTCTTCCTTGTGCTGTTCGGGTGCTTCCGCAGACGTCCAGCTCCAACACTTCTAATGATCCTCAAGCTTGAGAAATCCTCCGCTTGAACAAATTTGAGTTGCAAAAATATGAAATGGTATTTACAATGGTTTTTAGTGAGAAAAATAACTATTTTTATAGGGATTTCTTCAAAAAAATTGACAAGTGCTTCTGGACAATTTCAATCTCGATAGAGGCGCTTATGAAGAAGAATATGAACCACAACCGGCCCCAAGCAGACGTGTCATAGCAAAAGGGTAGGACACATTTGAACTTCCTACTCCCGCATGGCTCAAATTATTTTAAGAGTTTGGGAAAGCCCACTCAGCATGCATAGCGACACAACTCCATGCAATGGCCCTCTTAGAAGAATGCATCCTACAAAATCCTTATTTTGCTCAACTTGCACCATGAAGGTATATATCCATCAACGAGCTTCAATGCAAAACTTATTTTTTGTATATGGTGGAATACCAGTTGGAGATTGAAAAGGAAACTGGGAAGAAATCAATGCATGCCACTTAGTTCGAGCCTGACGACTTACCTCTGAAGGCAAAAAAAGGTAAAATCTTTCAGCCCAATTGGCGCATGAAGCTTCTACAAGAATATCTAGAAATGATGCATACATGGACCAAGGCTCCCCCAATGCCATAATTGGCTGAATTATCCCTATTTAGCACCACCGTGCAGCCCTCCGACAGTAGGCTACATGATGTTGACCATATGCCACTGGCTCCTTGACTTCATCGCATGACCGACTAGCCACGAAGATGACCATTAAAATTTTTGACATGATGCAAACAATTTTTAAAATTTTTCGCAGAGTCAAGGCACCTCATGTCAACACCCCGGGTTTTGAACATGGCAATGGAGACCTTGCATATGATATGAGCACAACACCATCAATATGGGTGTGTTACGCTTGGCACTATCTGATCAAATATTTGCCTGCCTGCTACAAAATGACGTATGAAGAAATGTTTACGACTGAATTTTGGGAATATCACTCCAAAGTCTTCATTAGCCGATCAAACATCTACTAAAGTTGTTCACCTATGAACAAATAATGTATTCTACACACTATCAACTCCCACCACTAGAGGAACCTCAAGCAATCAATTGGGCTAAACTAGAAGCTGGTCTCGCAAAAGGTATCCACATAGTAGAGCACACCCTAGCCCAGGATCTCTTGCTGACCTACATTATGGAGACCCTATCACAAGGATCTATCAGAAATGATAGATGTGAGAGGGAGGGGTTGTTGGTAGTACATCCGACAGTGGCCAAAGGCATCGGCATAGATGAAGCATGTGAAGATGGGAGTGTAGTGAGTTGTGAGGGCCAGACACCATTTTTTCCAAGAAATATATTTCATGATATTCTCTTCAAACTTCAAACAACGATTATTATCACTCTTGTAACATATGTACCATACAACATCCAACTTTGTATTTAACAACTCCATTTTTGGAAGCCGAGGAGTCCTTGAGCTTGAGGAGCCCAAGTAGAACAACCATACCAATTTTGGTAATTTGTAGAGCTCATTTGGACCCCCAAATGACTTCGAGAACCTATTTTTTAACTATGCCAGACACTAGGTATGAAACGGGTCAAATCTAGTCTAGAATCTATAAAAAGAGCTAGAGACCTCATTTTTGGGGTTAGTTTGTGTGAGCTTAGAGCTATTTTTGAGCTTGTAAGAGTTTTCTTGAGTAATAGAGCTTGTTCATGACCTTCCATTGCTTCTCTCTTGTCTCTACCATGTGTGTATGTGTGTGTGCATTCTCATGCTTCTCACCTTCACCTTCATTCACTTCATACATTCATGATCTTCATATCACTCCTATCTCTTCTAGGGATTGACAATTAAGGAGGTGGAACTTCTTAGCATGGGGGCTTATCCTAGCCGAGAACAACATCAACCGAGAGACTCACGTCTAGCACATGATATCCAGGTGGGATGCCTTTTAGTTGATGCAGGTAATTCCACTTTTGCAAAAAAGTGTAGACCACATCCTTATTTCTCTTGTGATCATCCCCCATAAAAGTAGGTTGCGTAAGGTCTTTAAGGAAGGGAGCTTCCCTAGAACTCTCTCCTTTATGCTTGCTAGGGAAAGGGACACCCTTCCTAGCCGTCTCCATAAGAAGAGTAGGCATCTCTCTTTCCTTTGTTGAAAATGTGAACTATGCAAGCTTTAGGTGGATAAAGGGGTCAAAAGACCTTAATGTGGACAAAAGTCATGACTCAAATTACTTAGCGTGGCTAAAGGTCGGGTAAGGTTGGGCAAGGCAGTCCTAAGGTGGTGGAAAAGTCGGGAGAGGCATTCAAAAGTTATAAAAGAAGGTGAAGAGTCATCAAATGCATGGAAGTCTTGTAGGTCATTTAAGGCTAAGATACATATACTCAAGGAGGCTCAAGGAGAGAGTCATCCAAGGCTCAAGGAGCTCAATCACAACAGCCCAAGCTAGGAAAAACGTAGAGGAGGGTGTTATATGCATAGAGGAGGAGCAAGGAGGAGCTATTAAGCCCACACCCCCTCTAGTCTCATGTAGGTATAGGCATAGTCTGCTTATAATAGTTGTAAATCTTTGTGTACATATCCAATCCAAGAGATTTAAGAGGGCTTCCTGAAATTAGTTCTATGCGCAAAGAAATTGGTGTATCTTTAACCCTATTTTTTGCATATCCTACATCTCTGCATAGTCTATTTTGTATAGAGTTGTAGACTGACCTAAATAGATCCATGTGAGGTGCTCTATATCTTTTTGGAAAGCTTATGAACCATAATAAGTTTTTAAAAGGTTAAGTGATTTGGATCAGTGTAAGGCAGGTGAATCAGAGTTTTGCTACAAGGTAGCAGAAAAGTTGTATGAAGGGACCTAGGTATTGGGTTCATTTCACTTGTGCAAATCCGAGGGATTAAATTCCATCAGTTGGAATCAGAGCACAAAACATCCTTTTTTTAAGACTCTATGATAAAGACACAAAAGCTTGGACATCAAGGCTAAGAGGTACTTTTTAGTGTAACCTTAATGTCCCATTCATTATGGTGGATCTAGGTCAAAAGTGGAGTTGCATGATAAAGACAACTATTAGCCATGGAGGTTCAGAGTTATGAACTACCTCATGAGCAAAGGTTTATGGCCTATTGTGTGTGGAGATGAAGATAAGCCCAATGTGGATCCCAAAGATCCAAAGATCACGAATTAAGAATTGAAGATGTTGAAGGATTGGGAGGAAAAGAATAGGAGAGCTATCTTCTACATATCACAGGTAATCTCTAACACTATGATTGGTCATAAATTAGAGTTTGATCATGCTAGAGATGTTTGGAAAGCCTTAAAGAAGGTATATGCCACTTCCACAAGAAGTAGAAAGATGCAACTTAAGAATGAACTCCATTCCTTGAAGAAGGGTAGTGGTCAATCTATTGTTGACTACACCCTAAGGGTGAAGGAGTTGAGGGAGCAATTGGCATCCATTTTCTGCAAAGTAGATAAGGAAGACCTTGTGCAGATTACTCTCAATGGGATGAGAGGAGAAGACAAGTGGAAACCCTTTACTAGTACCATCTTGTATAGAGATCCTCTACCAACTCTTGAGGAGTTGATCCCACACATAGGGGCAAAAGAAGTTGCCTTAGGAGACACGTCCAAGAAGGATGGTCATTGACAGGTCCCAAATGCTAGCAAAGGCAAAGGCAAGAGTGGAAAGAAGGGGAAAAGAGGAAAATGCAAGTGGACAGAGTCCAAGGAAGAAGATTCAGATTTGGAAGGAGATAGCAAGGCATCATCTTCAAGGAAGGGCAAGAATGGCAAAGGGAAGAACAACCCTCATCAAGGTAAAACTTGTTTTGTATGTGGTAAATAGAACCATATTTCTTCAAATTGCTTGTTCAAGGATGAAAAAGACAAGAAGAAGAAGGGCAAGGGAGCTATGCTAACAACTCCAAGAAGGATGATGATAAGGAGACCCTTCTAGCCATGAGACATGGTTACACTAGTGATCCCAAGGACACAAAGTGGTACATAGAATCTCAATGCTCTAATCACATGTCATGTATGGAGGAATCTTTTGTTCATATGCAGGTACCAAGCTCAAAAGGTTGTGTGGAAATAGGAGATAACACTGAGCATCCCATTACACATGTGGGAGATGTGAAGCTAGGTGAAGGTAAATCTATCAAAACTCTTAAATATGTGCTCCATGTTCCATCTATTTCCAAGAACCTTATCTCTGTAGGAGAAATGGTAGAGAGAGGTATGCAGGTTATATTTGATGCAAAAGGGTGCATGGTGAAGCAAGAAGGCAAGGTCATTGCCAAGGGAAGGAAAGAAGGTAGATTGTTCACACTAGATGTTGCTCCTACACACAATAAGGTATGTTATGTGAAGGTTCAGATTCGGAAGGAGATAGCAAGGCATCATCTTCAAGGAAGGGCAAGAATGGAAAAGGGAAGAACAACTCTTATCAAGGTAAAACTTGTTTATATGTGGTAAATAGAATCATATGTCTTCAAATTTCTGGTTCAAGGATGACAAATGCAAGAAGAAGAAGGAGCAAGGGAATTATGCTAACAACTCCAAGAAGGATGATGATAAGGAGAACCTTCTAGCCATGAGACATGGCTACACTAGTGATCCCAAGGACACAAAGTGGTACATAGACTCTTGATGCTCTAATCACATGTCATGTATGGAGGAATCTTCTATTCATATAGAGGTCCCAAGCTCAAAAGGTTGTGAGGAAACATGAGATAACACTAAGCATCCCATTACACATGTGCAAGATGTGAAAATAGGTGAAGGTAAATCTATCAAGAATCTTATAGATGTGCTCCATGTTCCATATTTTTCCAAGAACCATTTTTTAGTAGGATAGATGGTAGAGAGAGGTATGTAGGTTATATTTGATTCAAAAGGGTGCATGGTGAAGCAAAGAGGCAAGGTCATTGCCAAGGGAAGGAACCAAGGTAGATTGTGCACACTAGATGTTGCTCCTACACAGAACAAGGTGTCACGAGGAAGGAGATAAGAAAGAGAGCTCACACACACACACACACTCTCACTCTCGAGGAGAAGCGCACACACAGATTCAGACAAGGAAGAATGGTCTTCTTCTTCTTCGGTCTTCTTGTTGTATTCTTGTTTTTTAGGATCAACACATGTTGAGCTTGATATCTCAACACTCCCCCTCAAGCTCAATGTCATGTCCACTAATCCAAGCATCTTCCGAAACTTCTTTAGCTTCTTTGCTCCAAGTGCTTTGGTGAAAATATCAGCAACCTGCTCATCTGTTCTCACATAAACAAGATCAATATCACCTGCCAATACCTTCTCTTTGATGAAGTGATAATGTACCTCAATATGCTTTGTTCTAGCATGAAAAATAGGGTTCCGTGCTAATTGTATACTGCTAAGATTATCACAATAGATAGTGATAGGCTTTTGCACTTCCACACCTAAATTTGCAAGTAGCATCTCCAGCCATGATGCCACACATTCCGACATTGCAGCACCTCTATACTCAGCCTCTCTACTCGACAGAGCAACAGTGGGTTGCTTCTTGCTACTCCATCTAATAGCTGCACTCCCAAGTGAGAATAGAAAGCCACTAGTAGATCTTCTATCTGGAATGCTACCAACCCAATCTGCATTGGTGTATCCATGAACTTGCAAATCTACACCAGCGTCATAAAACAATGCATAATCCACAGTAGCACTCACATAACGTAGAGTGCACCTCAGAGCATCCAAATGTGGCTTCGTGGGAACCTGCATAAACTGACTTTCAAGTCCAACAATATAGCTTAAGATCAAGCCTTGTAATTGTGAGATATATAAGACTTCCCACAATTTTCTTGTACATAGTAGCATTTTCCAATGTGTCACCAGATGTAGTATCCAACTTCAAAATATGATCTAATGGTATAGAAATTGGCTTACAATCAACCATACCATACTTTTGCAGCATATTCAAGGAATATTGCCTTTACGACATCCATATACCCATTTCTGTATGTATAAACTCAATGCCCAAGTAGTAACGCAGCACACCAAGATCTTTCATGTCAAATTCCTACATAGGAAGTTGCTTTACCTCTTTGATGTCTTCTTCATTATCACCACCTACAATCAAGTCATCAACATAGATAGCCACAATTGTGATGGCATCATCATCAACTTGCATAAACTGAATGCCCAAATAAGCATGTCATCAACATATACCACAATGATCAGAAGCACATCATTAGCACGCTTAACATATAAGGTGCTTTCAGTTGGACTGTTCTCAAAACCATGTGCAATCAGATAGGCATGTATCTTTTCATACCAAGCATGTGGTGCTTGCTTTAGATCATATAATGCCTTCTTTAACCTGCACACCTAGTTTTCATGCCCTTTCTGCACAAATCCACGGGGCTGAAAAACATACACTTCTTCATGCAAGTCACCATTCATAAATTCTGTTTTAATGTCCAATTGATGTACATTCCAACCATGATGAGTTGCAAGTGCAAAGATGCTATGAACAATAGTAATTTGGCTAGGAGCAAAGGTTTCATCAAAATCAATGCCTCTTTCCTGCACACAACCCTACCCACTTAGTGCCAATGGCCTTCTTTCCAAGAGGCAAGTCACATAAAGACCAAGTACCATTTTCCATGATAACATCATATTCAGATTGGATTGTAGCCATCCAATGTTCAAAATTTTGTGCTTCAAAGCAATGGCTGAATAACATCTTCCACAAAAACAACATCATGGCTAACCAGAATGCGTTTAGTCTGTGGATGATATAGATGATAGCCTTTACTTTCACAATTGTACCCAACAAAAATACATTTTATTGCTTTATCATCCAATTTTGTGCAATGTTGTTCAGGCACTAATGCAAATGCTAGACAACCAAAAACACATAGATGAGCAACAAATGGCTTGTGACCATGCCAATCCTCATATGGAGTGATAGACTACAGCGCTTTTGTGGGATATCTGTTAAGTACATATGATGCACACATGACAGCCTCAAGCTAGAAACTATGTGGTAAAGCCTGACTCTTGACCATACACCTCGCCATCTCCATGAGTGACCTATTCTTTTGTTCAACAAATCCATTTTGTTGAGTTGTATACGACATTGTACACTGATGTTTTATCCCACGTTCAACCAGAAATGTATTAAAGTAAGAAGCCATATATGCCCCCCCTAATCAGAACGGAGGGTGTGTTGGAGTTAGACGTCTGCAGAAGCACGCGAACAGCACAAGGAAGAAGAAGAAGCTTGGAGCACAAACACACAATACTGAATGTATTACTAGAGAATGTACAAAGATAAGTAGCCCATTAGGGCAATAGGCGTATATACAAGCTGGGGGAAAAAAATCTCCTAAAGAGGGAAAAAAGTGCCCCGGCAGTCCTAGTGTGTTCACACACATCACTACCTAAATATATCAAAAAATCCCCCCTGGGAGTGATGCGGTGAACAAGGAGCTGGCACTCATGTATAAGGAAGTGCCAAGCTATGTGGAAATCACTCCACAAAAGGAAGTAAGCCCAAAACTTTGCGGAAAGCTTCAAACTTCTCCCTAGGTAGAGCCTTCGTGAAAAGGTTTGCAATGTTCTCCTGCGTGGGCCCATATGCCAAGCTGATCTCCCCAGCAGAGAACCTCTCCCTGACATAGTGATAATGCACCTCAATGTGCTTAGTGCGAGCATGGAACACAGGGTTCCTGGCAACTGCCAATGCGCTCTGACTCTCAGTGAAGATGGTGGTGGCAGAAGACTGGCCAGCACCCAAATCAGCCATAAGGCGTCTGAGCCACACACACTCAACAGTCGCTGTGAAAGCTGCCCTATACTCAGCCTCACAACTGGAAGTGGCCACAATAGGCTGCTTCTTGCTCAACCAAGATATACATGAGCTACCAAGCATGAAGCAAAAACCACTGGTGGACACACGAGTGTCATAGCAACCAGCCCAATCTGAGTCAGAAAAAGCATGCAAATCTGGCGGTAGTGATCCCCCCTTGGGATAAAACAACCCAAGTAGCCGAGTACCACTCAAGTAGCGAAAGATGCGCTTAACCGCCTTCCAATGCGTGACTCCTGGGCAATGCATAAACCTACTCATCTGTGAGACAACAAACTGAACATCTGGCCGAGTAATGCATAAGTAAATAAAGCATCCAAGAGCCTGCTGATAGAGAACAACATCAAATGCATCTCCAACATCATGAAGACTCAAGCGTAATCCTGTCTCCATAGGAGTGGCAATAGGCTTACAGTCTTCAAGGCCAAAACGCTGCAATAATGTGTCAATATATTTTGTTTGACACAAAGCCATTCCACCATCAACTTGCATAAACTGAATGCCCAAATAATGATGCAAATGCCCCAAATCAGACATCTCAAATGAGGCATGCAAATCAGCCTTGAAATCAGCAATATGCTTCTCAATAGGACCAGTGAGCAGCATGTCATCAACATAGACAACAATGATCAGAAGCACATCATTAGCACGCTTAACATATAAGGTGCTTTCAGTTGGACTGTTCACAAAACCATGTGCAACCAGATAGGCATGTATCTTCTTATACCAAGCACGTGGTGCTTGCTTTAAACCATATAATGCCTTCTTTAACCTGCACACCTGGTTTTCATGTCCTTTCTGCACAAAGCCACGGGGCTAAAAAACATACACTTCTTCATGCAAGTCATCATTCAGAAATGCTGTTTTAATGTCCAACTGATGTACATTCCAACCATGATGGGCTGCAAGTGCACAAATGCTCCGAACAGTAGTCATACGGCATGTAGGTGCAAAGGTCTCATCAAAATCAATGCCTCTTTCCTGCACATAACCCTTTGCAACAAGCCTAGCCTTATACCTGTCAACTGTACCATCACGTTTACGCTTCAGCTTGTATACCCACTTAGTGCCAATGGCCTTCTTGCCAGGAGGCAAGTCACATAAAGACCATGTACCATTCTTCATTATAACATCATATTCAGATTGCATGGAAGCCATCCAATTTTCTGAATTCTGTGCTTCATCAAAAGAGACAGGCTCATTCTCATCACAGAGACTAGACACAACCATAGCATAGCAATCTGATGCAAAGGAGGCACTATGAGAGCCTGAACGAGTACGATATGACAAAGTGCATCTAATTTGCTGTCACGCAAAGTCTGCACCAACCATTTTGGCATAGTTTTTGCCTGCTCAATATCAGCTCTCTCATCAACAAGTGCATGATGTAAATCTGCATCAGAGATAGAATGATCTACATCATCATATGAAACCTACAAAGGCTGAGAAGTTGCCTCATTAGGACCAGCACTAGACTGTCCACCTGTAAAAAGAGGCCTCAACGTATCATACATGTCTTTGGAGCTAACAGATGTCTCCTTAATACATGAAAGCAATGGCTGAATAGCATCTTCCACAAAGACAACATCATGGCTAACCAGAATGTGTTTAGTCTGTGGATGATACAGACGATAGCCTTTACTTTCAGAACTGTACCCAACAAAAATACATTTTACTGCCTTATCATCCAATTTTCTGCGATGTTGTTCAGGCACTAATGCATATGCCAAACAACCAAAAACACGCAGATGAGCAATAGATGGCTTGCGGTCATGCCAAGCCTCATATGGAGTGATAGGCTGCAGCGCTTTAGTGGGACACCTGTTCAGTACATATGCTGCACACATGACAACCTCAAGCCAGAAACTGTGGTAAAGCCTGACTCTTGACCATGCACTTCGCCATCTCCATGAGTGACCTATTCTTTCGTTCAACAACTCCATTCTGTTGAGGTGTATACGGCACTGTACACTGGTGTTTTATCCCACATTCAGCCAAAAATGCATTAAAATCTGAAGACATATATTCCCCCCCTCGATTAGAATGGAGGGTGCCCATTTTACATGCTGACAGATTTTCAGCCAAAACCAAAAACTGTTTAAAGCACATGAACACTTCGGACTTTGCTTTGAGTGGATATACCCATGCATGCATGGAAAAATCATCAATGAAAGTCACGAAGTAAAGGTAATTCCCAAAAGAGGGTGTCTGCATAAGCTTGGGCAAAGAAGACACCATATCAAATTTCTGCAGGCATAGCAAAGTAGCAAAATTCAGATGACCAAAGCGTGCATGCCAAAGCTTTGCATCTGACATAGCTTGAGAATCATGAATTGCACATGCCGAATCATTCACAGATCTTTCATAGTCTATGAGCTTATACAGCCCACAACATAAAATGCCAGAAGCAATAATCACATCGCCATTTGATAGATCATGAACTATACACCTGTCATCAACGAATTTCACAACCAAGCCAATCTTGGCTAATGCAGAAACTGATAACAGATTCTTCTTGATCCCTGGCACAAATAAAGCATCTGACAAGGTGAAAGAACTACCATCAACAGTAGTCAGAATGATCTTACCAACTCCCATAATAGGATAAGAGGAATTGTTGGCGCATGTGACAGTATTCTTTGTAGGGGCAGGCTCGAGTGAAGAGAAGAAACTGTGCTGCGAGGTAATATGTTTGGTCGCCCCACTATCAAAGTACCAAACATCTGAGTCCACTGCAGAGATGCACTGCTCATGAGAAAATGGGTCAAAACTGCAAACAATAGTAAACGGCCATTCTTCTTCCTGCACAAGATTAGCAGACTCTGTTTTTGGTGTAGAGGCTTCTGCAACAACCATTCCAGCCTCCTTTTTCTTTGCCTCTTTTGCAGCCAGTTTTGGACAGTTCTTTATGATATGATCATTCCCTTTACAATACTTGCAAAACAATTTCTGCTTTTCTGATTTCTTCTCATCTTTATCCTGGTTCTTCGAATGTGCAGCATTTGCAGATTTTTGCTTACTAGTAGAAGAGCTCCATTTTCCTTTGCCCTTCTGACTAGCCAGGAAAGCTTGATCTGCGACACGCATAATGGACCTGTTCTGCCTGGACTGATCTTCCTGCAACATAACAGAGACTAACTCCTCAAATGATAAGGCATTCGGATTGCCTTTCATCATCAACCGAAGAGTAGAAGCAAAACTCTGATATGAATCAGGAAGACCATTCAGAACGGTCTGCACAAGTGAGCTATCTGGTATAACCTCATCGTTGGAAATCAATTGTTCCTTCAAATCTTTGATCTTCGTTAGGAAACTGTCCATAGAATCACCTTCATTCATGTGCTCACTCTCCAACTGTTTTCGGAGGTAAGCAACACGAGCCTTATTCCTAGCTTGGTACAATGTGGTAAGTGTATCCCAAGCATCCCTAGCTATTCTGCAAGAGCGAATATGAGGAATAATGGCACGTTTGACAGACAAAGCTATCAATGCATGTGCCTAGGCATCTCTGCCATCCCAACAAATTTGCTCTGCAGTAGGTGCAACAGAAACAATAGCACAAACATGAATCTGTGGAATATCATCTTCGACACCATCTTCATCAGCTCCAGCACCTGTATTTGCAGTACCTGTTGTTACAGGTGTAACATGACGTCTTTCAACACCCTACACAATGTTCCACAATCCTTTTGCAACCAAAACATGTCGCATCATATAAGCCCATAATGGGTAGTTGGTACCATCCAACTTATCCTCAACAGCCAACATACGGAATACATCACTGCTTTCAGCCATGGCCGGTGACTAAAATACCTTGATGCAGAAAATTGACTGTATCTCAAAAAGTTGAACAGAACTGCCCAGACGAGTTCTGCTAGACCTGTAGCAGACTTCGAGACGCTTAAACTGGCGAACAGAAACCGGTATATACCTTTGGCACAAAAAGATGAAATAGCCTGCACAAGCACTGCGATAGTGCGTTCGGAGGTCGAAACGAGCTCAGATCGCGATTTTGGCACCACATAACGAAGCTATTTTGATCTCGGAAACACGCTGAGTATGCTCACCAAAATTCGTGCGATTTTGAGATTGCAAACGGAGGAGTGTCGACGACACCCTAGATGAAGCGACGACCTGCTTTGATACCAATTGTTGGAGTTAGACGTCTGCAGAAGCACGCGAACAACACAAGGAAGAAGAAGAAGCTTGGAGCACAAACACACAATACTGAATGTATTACTAGAGAATGTACAAAGATAAGTAGCCCATTAGGGCAATAGGCGTATATACAAGCTGGGAAAAAAAAACCTTCTAAAGAGGGAAAAAAGTGCCCCGGCAGTCCTAGTGTGTTCACACACATCACTACCTAAATATATCAACAGGGTGCCCATTTTGCATGCTGACAGATTTTTAGTGAAAACCAAAAACTATTTGAAGCACAAACAGTATGTACAAGCTGCAATTTTTGAGTAACCCAAACTGAACCATCTTTGGAAAGGAAGAATGCTGCATTTTGCCCAAAATACAGCCTTCACAAACATGTTTTCTGGGTGCCTCAAGTTTGGGAAAAGAGGACACCATTTCAGATTTTTGCAGGTGTAGCAAACTAGCAAAATTCAGATGACCAAAGCGTGCATGCCAAAGCTTTGCATTTGACATAGCCTGAGAATCATGTACTGCACATGCCAATTTATTTACATATCTTTCATAGTCTATGAGCTTATACAGCCCATGACATAAAATGCTAGAAGCAATGATGACATCGCCATTTGACAAATCATGAACTGTACATATGTCATCAATAAATTTCACAACCAAGCCAATCTTGGCTAATGTAGAAACTGATAATAGATTTTTCTTGATCCCTGGCACAAACAAAGCATCTGACAAAGTGAAAGATTTACCATAAGCAATAGTCAAAATTATCTTACCAACTCCCATAATAGGATAGGAGAAGTTGTTGGCGCATGTAATAGTATTCCCTATAGGGGCAGGCTCGAGTGAAGAGAAGAAACTACGCTGCGAGGTAATATGTTTGGTCACCCCACTATCAAAGTACCAAACATCTGAGTCTACTATAGACATGCACTGCTCATGAGAAGATGGGTCAAAACTACAAACAGTAGTAAACGCCCATTCTTCTTCCTGCACAAGATTAGTAGACCTTGTTTTCAGTGTAGAGGCCTCTGCAACAACCATTCCGACCTCTTTCTTCTTTGCCTCTTTAGGAGCCAGTTTTGGATAGCTCTTGATGGCATGATCATTTGCTTTATAGTATTCGCAAAACAATTTCTGCTTTTCTGATTTCTTCTCATCTTTGTCTTCCTTCTTCAAATGTGCAGCATTTGCAGATTTTTGCTTACTACTAGAGAGCTCCATTTACCTTTTCCCTTCTGACTAGTGAGGAAAGCTTGATCTGCAACATGCATAATAGACCTATTCTACCTAGATTGGTCTTCCTGCAACAGAATAGAGACTAACTCCTCAAATGACAAGGCATTTGGATTGCCTTTCATCACCAAACAAAGAGTAGAAGCAAAACTCTGATATGAGTCAAGAAGACCATTCAGAATAGTCTACACAAGTGAGCTATCTGGTATAAATTCATCAGCAGAAATCAATTGTTCTTTCAAATCCTTGATCTTTGTGAGAAAATTGTCCATAGAATCACCTTCATTCATGTGTTGACTCTCCAATTGTTTTAGGAGGTAAGCAACATGAGCCTCATTCCTTGCTTGGTACAATGTGGTAAGTGTATCCCAAACATCCTTAGCTGTGCTATAAGAGCGAATGTGAGGAATAATAGCACGCTTGACAAAAAAAGCTATCAATGCATGTGCTTAAGCATCTCTACCATCCCAACAAATTTGCTCTACAGTAGGTGCAATAGAAACAATAGCACGAATAGGAATTTGCAGAATATCATCATCTTCGACACCATCTCCATCCGCTCCAGCACCTGTATTTGTAATACCTGTATTCGTAGGTGTAATAGGATGTCTTTCAACACCTTGCACAATATTCCACAATCCTTTTGCGACTAATACATGACACATCATATAAGCCCACAATGGGTAGTTGGTACCATCCAACTTATCCTCAATAGCCAACATACAGAATACATCACAGCTTTTAGCCATGGCCAATGACTAAAGTACCTTGATGTAGAAAATTGATTGTATCTCAAAAAGTTGAATAGAACTACCCAGATGAATTGTGTTAAACTTGTAGTAGACTTCGAGACACTTATATCGGCACCAAAAAGCAAAGCTGTTTTGATCTTTGAAACACCTTGAGTATGCTTACCAAATTTTTTGCGATTTTGAGACTACAACCGGAGAGGTGTAGACAACACCCTAGATGAAGCAGTGACTTGCTCTGATACTAATTGTTGGAGTTAGACATCTGCGAAAGCATGTGAACAACAAAAGGAGTTAGGTCCATTGCTATGGTGAATGCTTCCCATTTATCATTTGCTTTGATTCCATTGATCATTTGTCTCACAATCTACTCCTCTTCAATGAATTTGTCAATGCTTCCAAGTTGGTCAGCTAGGTCCTTCATTTTGGTGACATAATCAGTCACACTTTGCTTGGGCATCTTCTTGAGTGTGGTGAATTCCATCTAGAGTTGGTTCTTCCTTGCTCTAGTGCTTGAAGAGAAGAATGCTTCAAGAGCATTCCATGTCTCTTGTGATGTCTTAAAATTCCTAATGTGTGGAAGTAAGAAATCAAAAACTGAGTTGAGAATATAAGCCCTGACTAAAGCATCCCTTGAGCACTCATTGATTACAATTATCCCAAGATCTTTTATACATAGCTAAATGAAGACCTTAACTCACTATTAGAAGTTATTTAACCAATTTAGAATGAGTATATGATGAGAAACAATACTAAGAAGTTGGGGGTGTAATCTCAAGTTTTTAGGAAGATGACAATGAGCAAACATAGGTTGCTTGCAGAGAATGTATCTCAAAATCTAATAAACCAAATGATAAGAAAATTGACTTTTCATAAGAAAAAAGACCATGCTACCTATTCCAAGTTGAATCACATCAAATGGATGAGCATACACAGAGAACTCGGTTGATCAAAAGCACTGAAATGAAGACTTTGCAATAGACAACAATACATAGAGAATGACTTGCACTAAACGAATCAAATGTATACAATTCTGAAAGTATGATACAAGGGAGATGATGTAGGCTTAGCGTAGCCACAATCTTATAGCTCAATAACTCCTTCTTCTCTTCTCCATACTCGTGACTAAAAGTCATGTATTTTTATAGTCATGAGGTGAATTCAAATTTTGAACTTGCCACCTAAAAGTGTTCTGACCTTTTTGGTAGTGATTGATTTGATTCTTAGGTAGTTGTGACATACAACTTGTAATGCTATGAGATTCCTTCAATTCAATCTATTTTACTTTATTTCAAGAGTAAAACTTCAATCCTTTTACAAGAGGTGTTCATATATGGTGTATGAGTAATCAACCAACCATATGGAATAAACCTTTGATATTTGGTCAAGCATCAAGGATTGCCAAATGTACCAACACAAACCTCAAACTCCAACAAGTGGTATCAGAGTAGGCCACCGCTTCATCTAGGGAATCGCCAACAACCATTCGCTCACAATCTCAAAATTGCACAAAAGTTGGTGAGCATACACCCATCTCGTTTCGACCTTCGAATGATCTATCAGAGTGTCTGTGTACAAAAATTTCTCTTTTTGTGCCAAACACATATACAGGTTTTGGTTCACTAGTGCAAGTGCCTTGAAGTCTGCTATAGGTTTAGCAGAGCTTGACAAGGTAATTTTGTTCAACTATTTGAGATACAATCATTTTTCTTTAGGGTATTTTAGCCAATGGCCATGGCTCAAAGTAATGATGTATTCCATATGTTGGATGTTTAAGATAATTTGGATGGTACCAATTACCCATTATAGGCATATATGATGCATCATGTATTGGTCACAAAAGGACTATGGAATATTGTGCAGGATATTGAAAAATGACCTATTACATCTACAAATACAATTATTAGGGTTGAAGATGAAAATCTTTAGGTTCCTGTTCATGCAACAGTTCCTGCTGCACCTACTATAGAGAACCTTCATTGGGATGGAAGAGATACTCAAGTACATGCATTGATAGCCTTCTCTATGAAACACGCCATTATCCCTCATATTCGTTGATGTAAAATAGCAAAGGATAACACTTATCACTTTGTACCAGGCAACAAATGATTTTTGTGTTGCTTAACTCCAAAAACAATTGGAGAGTAAGCATTTGAATGAAGGAGATTCTATGGAAAATTGTTTGACAAAGATCAGAGATTTGAAGGAGCAGTTGATTTTGCTAATGAAGTCTTGCAAGACAATTCACTTTTCTTGCAAGACTCTTCAAGATTCTACTCTTCTAGATTCATATCAAAGTTTTGCTTCCTCTCTTCAAGATTCATATCAAAGTTTTGCTTCTACTCTTCGATTGACGATGAAAGGCAATCCAAATGCCTTAACATTTGAGGATTTAGTCTCTATTTTGTTGCGGAAGATCAGTGCAGGTAGAACAATCCATCATGCATGTAGCAAATCAAGCTTTCTTAGCTAGTCAGAAAGGCAAAGGTAAATGGAGCTCATCTAGTAGTAAGCAAAAATCTGCTAATTTTGCACAGTCAAAAAAGGAAGACAAAGATGCTAAAGGAAATGATCATGTCATAAAGAATTGTCCAAAAATGTCTGCAAAAGAGGCAAAGAAAAAGAGGTTGGAATGCTTGTTGCAAAGGCCTCTACACCTAAAACAGAGTTTGCTAATCTTGTGTAGAATGAAGAATGGGCATCTACGACTGTTTGAAGTTATGACCCATCTTCTCATAGATAGTGTATTTCTGTAGTAGACTCAGATGTTAGGTACTTTGATAGTGGGGCAACCAAACATATTACATGGTAACATAGTTTCTTTAGTTCGTTTGAGCCTGTTCCTACAGGGAATACTATCACATGCACTAACAACTTCTCTTATCTTGTAATGCAAGTTCGTAACATCACTTTGACTAGTGTTAGTGGTAGTTCTTTCACATTGGATGCTTTGTTTGTGCTAGGGATCAAGAAAAATATGTTATCAGTTTTAGCATTAGCCAAGATCGGCTTGGTTGTGAAATTTGTTGATGATAGATGTACTGTTCATGATCTATGAAATGGAAATGATATTATTGCTTCTGCATTTTATGTCATGGGCTCTATGAGCTCATAGATTATGCAAAATATGTGAATGATTTAGCATGTGTAGTTCAAGATTCTTCTGCTATGTTAGATGGAAAGCTTTGGCATGCATGCTTTGGTCATCTAAATTATGCTAGTTTGCTATGCCTACAAAAATATGAAATGCTGTCCTCTCTACCCAACTTGAGCCACCTTGTAAACATGTTTGTGAAGGCTCTATTTTGGGCAAAATGCAGTGTTCCTCCTTCCCAAAAGATGGTTCAGTTTGAGCTACTCAGAAGGTGTAGCTTGTTCATAGTGATGTCTCTGGTCCGAAGACACCCTCTTTTGGGAACTACCTTTACTTCATGAATTTTATTGATGATTTTACTAAGAATGCATGGGTGTATCCACTAAAATCAAAGTTTGAACTATGTATGTGCTTCAAAAATTTTTTGATTTTGGCTAAAAATCTATCAGCATGTTAAATGGGCACCCTCCATTCTCATCGAGGGGGGAATACATGTCTTTTGATTTTAATGCATTTTTGGCTGAACGTGGGGTAAAACATCAGTGTATAGTATCGAATACACCTCAATAGAATGGATTTGCAAAAAAGAAGAACATGTCATTCATGGAAATCCAAGGTGAATGGTCAAAAGGCAAGCTTTACTGCATAGCTTCTGGCCTAAGGCTATTATGCGTGCAAGAGATGTACTTAATAGCTGTCCCACAAAAGCATTGCAATATATCACTTCATATGAGGCTTGGCATGGTTGCAAGCCATCTATTGCTCCTCTACATGTCTTTGGTTGTCTAGCATATGCATTAGTGCCTGAACAACAACACAAAAAATTGGATGATAACATAGCAAAATGTATTCTTATTGGGTGGAATTCTCAAAGAAAAGAATATGTGGAAGATGCAATTCAACCATTACTTTCCTGTACTAAGGAGACATCAGTTAGCTCCAAAGATGTGTATGACACTTTACTGCCTCTTTGTACAGGTGGAAAGTCAAGTGCTTGTCCAAATGAGGCAATTTCTTAGCCTTTATAGGTTTCACATGATGATGCGGATCATTCCATTTTTGATGCAAATTTACATGATGCAATTATTGATGAGAGAGATGATATAGAGGAGGTAAAAACTATGCCTAAATGGCTAGTGCAGACTTTGCGAGATAGCAAATTAGATGCACATCTGTCATATCATACTAGTTTAGGATCTCATAGTGATTCTTTCACATCAGATTTCTATGCTATGGATTCATGTAGTCTTTGTGATGAGAATGAGCATGTTTCTTTTGATGAAGCACAAAATTCAAAATATTGGATGGGTGACATGCAATGAGAATATGATGCTATTATGAAGAATGGTACTCGACCATCATCATTACCATTTTTATCCTTTCTTAATGCATTGGGATCTAGGTGTTCCTTATCATCAGTTCCCTTCTCCATCCCAGCTTTGAAGGGGTTAGATACTTCTTCTAGCAAAACATCATAAATGTTGATAGGTTTACCTTCTTTCTTTTTTTGAGGTTTAGTCCAAGGCTTAGGGATAATTGCAGTATGGTTGGAGGGGCCACCATTGGGTTTATTCTCCTTAGCCATGTCTTGTTTTTTTTTTTAATAGGGGACAATCCTTAATTAAATGACCTTGCTAGTAACAATTAAAACAAGCATTGGGCAAATTCTTGTAGACCACTTTTTGCTCATGTAGGCACTTACCATCAAATTCCTTAATAATCAAGGAAGTTTTGATGGGCTTAGAAGTATCAACCTCAATCATCACTTGGAGATCCCATTTGGGATTAATATTTCCCCTATTTCTTTGTCCTAATACCTTGCCAATCAGACTACTTAAACTATCAATCCAAGGATAATAATCAACTGGTAAGTGAGGGTACTCAATCCATATAGGAACCTTCGTTGGTTTAGGTCCCCTCAGGTTAAAGCCAACATACCATTTAAAGAAGGAAATAGGGGTGTTCTTAATTAACCACTAACCCTCACTTATGACCTTCAAGGCACTGAGGGCTTCTTCAAACTAGAACATACACTTGACTCTTGACCATACAGCTAACCATCTCCATGAGTGACATGTTCTTCCGTTCAACAACTCCATTCTGTTGAGGTGTATACGGCACTATACATTGATGTTTTATCCCACATTCAGCCAAAAATGCATTAAAGTCAGAAGACATATATCCCCCCCCCTTTATCAGAATGGAGGGTGCCCATTTTACATGCCAAAAAATTTTCAGCCAAAACCAAAACCTGTTTGAATCATATAAACACTTCAAACTTTTCTTTGAGTGGATATACCCATGCATGCTTGGAAAAATCATCAATGAAATTCACGAAGTAAAGATAGTTTCCAAAAGAAGGTGTCTGCATAGGAGCAGAGACATCAATATGTACAAGCTGCAATTTTTTAGTAGCTCAAACTGAACCATCTTTTGGGAAGGATGAACGCTGCATTTTTCCCAAAATACAGCCTTCACAAACATGTTTAACGGATGCCTCAAGTTTGGTCAAAGAGGACACCATTTCAGATTTTTGTAGGCATAGCAAACTAGCAAAATTCAGATGACCAAAGCGTGCATGTCAAAGCTTTGCATCTAACATAGCCTAAGAATCATGTACTGCACATGCTGAATCATTCATAGATTTTTCATAGTCTATGAGCTTATACAACCCATGAGATAAAATGCCAAAAGCAATAATCACATCACCATTTGACATATCATAAATCATACATATGTCACCAACAAATTTCACAACCAAGCCAATCTTGGCTAATGCTAAAATTGATAACAGATTTTTCTTGATCCATGGCACAAATAAAGCATCTAACAAAGTGAAAGAACTACCATCAGCAGAAGTAAGAATGATCTTACCAACTCTCATGATAGGATAAGAAGAGTTCTTGGCACATGTGATAGTATTCCCTGTAGGGGCAAGCTGAAGTGAAGTAAAGAAACTCTGCTGCAAGGTAATATGTTTGGTTTCTCCACTATCAAAATACCAAACATCTGAGTCTACTATAGACATACATTGCTCATGAGAAGATGGGTCAAAACTGCAAACATTAGTACACACCCATTCTTCATTCTGCACAACATATACTTTGGTTTAGAGGCCTCTACAACAACCATTCTAGCCTCTTTTGTAGCCAGTTTTGGATAGTTCTTTATTATATGATTGTTTCCTTTACAGTACTTACAAAAGATTTCTACTTTTTTTATTTCTTCTCATCTTTGTCTTCCTTCTTAAAATGTGCAGCATTTGTAGATGAGCTCCATGCACCTTTGCCTTTCTGACTAACCAAGAAAGCTTCATCTGCAACATGCATAATGGCCCTCTTCTACTTAGATTGATCCTTCTGCGACAGAACAAAGACTAACTCTTCAAATGTCAAGGCATTTGGATTGCCTTTCATCATCAAACCAAGAGTAGAAGCAAAACTTTGATATGAATCAGGAAGACCATTCAGAACGGTCTGCACAAGTGAGCTATCTAGTGTAACTTCATCAACAAAAATCAATTGTTCCTTCTCCAACTATTTTTGGAGGTAAGAAACACGAGCCTCATTCCTAGCCTGGTACAATGTGGTAAGTGTATCTGTTTGGGTTCAGGAACACATAGCTACTTACACAATCTGCAAACTTCTAAAAATTCAACCTCAGTACTGATCTTCACACACAGAGAAAAAATACTTGCAAACACACTTTAGCTTCAACACTTTTATGATGCGACAGAATAATCTTTCACACCAAATTTACTCAGACAGACACAATTCTACACTTGCACTGAATAGAGAATACAAAATATATTGATTGAAGTTCTTTGAAAACATAGAATTACAAGATAGATAATTGCAACATTTCTATGAATTGACGGTATTGGAAGGCCTCCACTATGTTTCAATCTGTTCAATTACATAAGAAGAATCCTTTTGACCTTCTCAAGGCTATTTGTCTTCTCTCTTTTCTTGATCTTCTTGAAATACGCTTCCTCTTCCCCTTAGATACTCGCACGGACAAGAAACAACGACCAAAAATCACATGACATGAAGGACTAACTAATTAGTAATTATTTATTAAAATTTCAAGTGAGCAAAATATGGACTCAATAGAATTTTGAGTCAGTAACATTCTGACTCAACAACTTCAACATCCGACTTAACATTTCTTTTTGCATTTTCTCTCCTCTCAACACCTGACACTACCCGATGGAGGATTTTTCTTAAAAATCAGACTCGAGTTCACAATCCCTTGATCGTAGACTACAATACTAAGCTTTCTATTGTCATCTTTATGTTGATCTTCCTCTCCACATTCCTGAACTTGATCTTCAACCTACATATCTTCTTGCTCTACCATCTTCTTTAATGCAATTGTTTCCTGCTTCTGAACCAAGACATCGAATTCTTTATCCAAATTATGTTGAACAATCTGCTCTTTCAGTTATGCAACACATTGTAATAATACTTGTTTCTCAGCTTCATGCTATTCAATCATCTTCATCAACTAACTCTCATGTTCCGATATAAAGCCATCTTTCATCTGATCACGAGGATAACTAATCAGTTCTTGTAATCTCTATTTCAACCCTATCCATAGGTCTTGCATAAACTTCTGCATCTGCTGCTTTATGATCATCATATCCATCTCTCTCATTAACATTGCATCCATCTCTAGTTCCTCATTTTCCAACATCTGCTACTCCAAGACCAATAAAGGTTTAATTCTTGATCTCAACACTTCATTATCTGCATGTTATGTTATATTCAATTCAACTAATTTTTTTATTTATGTTTCTACCATACGTTTCATCCTCTCTGTCCAATTATCAAATTCTTGAAGAGACTTCTTAAACTTCAATACTTCTATTGCCTACTGCTGATGAAAAGAAGATAGTACCTCTTCATGCTACTGTATTGTCTTTTGTAACTCCTCCTATAAACTCTGAATCTGAGCCTTGAGTACCTGATATTCCTCAGAGTTTTAGACATTAGTAAGTAACTTCTACTCTTTTAACAAAACATCTTGCTTTAATATAAATTTACACATTGCATCCAAATTCTATTGCATTTCTGCCACTTTTGTACTTGGTTCAACATTAGCTTGAGACACCTATGGAATTGAAATTTTATCCCCCATAGTTTGTAATACAGGTTCCAACCTACGCTTCTTTGACAATTTGAAACTTCGACCCACCACCTTTGGTTGTTCTATCTCTTATGATACGTTAAACAGTGTTTCATTAAAACTTACCCCTTTAGAAGATTTGCTCTGCAATTTCTGTACCACCGAATCGACTTCCTCTAGCTTATAACCAGCTTTTAATAAGTCACTATACATGTCATCCAATTGGTCTTTCTCTTTAATGCCACCCTGCTCCTTCTTCTAAATCCTTAGAGAATCCATCTATTGATCCTGTGATGTGCGCCAAACAACCTCATTTCTCTCGACCTGCTGCACAAATTGGAAAATTGCTACAAAATAGTCTGCCAACCTAGCATTAGCCTGTGTCTTGCATTTATCTGAAGAAAATACCTCATTGTACATCCTTTTGAATATCCAATGAGCCTAGCTAATAGCTCCCCCTTTTTTTTCCCAACTTAATGTTGCATAATTATCTTTGGACATGTAATCATATTTAACAATGAAGCACAAATGCTCAAGATACCACCTCAATTGCTCTCTTCGCATATAGGGTACATTCTTTAACATATAATATTGTATACCCCCCTCATTGGGGCCAAACTCCTTCTTCATTTCTTCCTCACTACACTTAGGCACTAGCTGTTCTTTTAATAAAGGTACTTTAAAGACCTCAGCAATCAGTTCAGGAGAAAATTTCACCTCAAGAGACAACTATCCTTTTGTCTCCCTCATGATATCCAACTGACTTCTAACGTAGTAATTCAACTTCCAGCTCGCCCACGGTAATGATGCAAACTCAAATAGGGAAATTTGTTGTAACCAGATATTACGGATATGTGCACTTACATCAATTTGTATTTTGAAATCTACAAAAGGATCCATTAGTGGTTGCGACAACTTACTGGCCGACGTCAGAGTTTGTGCATCATCCTCTTCCTCTTCGCACAAGCTATCACTCTCTTCAGCAGAAGAATCTTCTTTGCGAGCGATGACTTCTCTTTTGCGTGCTCTACTCCTCATGTTTGTTATGTCTGTGCTTGGAATCATAGAGGCTAAACTAATTGTCTTCCTTTGGTGCATATACATGCATGTTTGAAATGCAAGATTGAATTGTACCAATCTGAAGCCAAAATCCAGAAATCGTACAATACTATAATTTGCGCAAACCCCACCACCTTTCCATAATGCATACTTTCGAGCAAAACTTTCAGCAAATGATTTAAATTTTTCTCCCAAATCGATGCAACAAATTAAAATATTTT
This sequence comes from Ceratopteris richardii, assembly GCA_020310875.1. Lineage (NCBI taxonomy): Eukaryota > Viridiplantae > Streptophyta > Polypodiopsida > Polypodiales > Pteridaceae > Ceratopteris > Ceratopteris richardii. Next base: position 34,083,707 of record CM035414.1, on the reverse strand, counting down.
TATGATTGTCTTCTCCCATGAACAAATGTTGGACAAAAAATACTTGAATAGAGCACCAGTTACACGTACAGACATCAACCCACCAATTTTTTAGTGAAAAAGTTCTAACTGAGGGAATTCGGAACCAGCAGAATCGGGCTGAACAAGTTTCGACATACCAACATCCGACTCAGTAGAATCTGATTAACCAAAATCTGATATAGTAAAAGCTGACCAAGTAAGATCTAATTGAGTAAACTTTAAATAGTACCACCCTTAACCTCAAATCCACTTTTGCAGACCAATGTACCGTTAAGAATGTACTTAAAGTACTCTTAAACCAACATTTTTTTAGATAACATAGAACCATTGGAAAAAATGTAGAGAAATATGACTTCTTACTTCTGTGATCACCAATGGTGCCATTCTGATTTTCTGAATTACACATCACTTGCACTAGATTAGATGACAACCAATCCATATGTGACCCCTTCCCTTGAAATTTCTTCAATCCAAATCCACTGATCGGCTTTTCCATTCTCATGTCAAACACATCACCTAGTAAAAAGGTTCTTTGGCCTAGGTCCTACACAATCTAATATGGACCTTTATATCTCAAGGTAAGTTTTCTTGGATGTGGCCCTAATCTGGAGTTGTACACCATCACTCAATCTCCAACCTAAAATATCTTGAATTTCACATTCATATTGACCCAAGCTTGTCTTCTTCTTTGAATAACCTTAGTTATGTATGCACTAACTAAACGATCCTCCTCTAATTGCAGAAGATACTTATTCCTATGCTTAACTGACAATTCAAGGGACATTCTCTCTGTTGTGACTCACAAACTTGGGACCATAAACTCCATTGGAACTACATCTTCCAATCCATAAACCAATCTAAATGGTGTCATACCTGTTGTCACTTTGAAAGCTGTTTGAAACGACCATAATGCTGAATCAAGCAAGAAATCTCAATTTTTCTGATTGTCATGCACTAACTTTTTAAGAATACGCAGCAAAGTCTTGTTAGTGCTTTTTGCTTGACCACTTACTTGAGGATGATAGGTTGTAGACTTTTCATGCATAATTACATGTGTTCTTGTTAATTCTGAAATCACTTCATTAAGGAGATGAGCTCCTCTATCATTACTAACTCAATTGGACAACCAAACCTAGTCATGTTGTTGTGGTAGAGGAACTTTGCAACACTTGCTACCTTGGTGTCCTTGAGTGCTACTACTTCCACCCACTTTGTGCAATAATCTGTAGCTACTAAAATATATATATTACCACGTTGAGTAATAGGCTTGATACGCCCAACAAAATCCATGCCGCATTTTTGAAATGGATCCAATGGAAAAATAGGGTGATCAGACATCCGATCTAAATTATTTGGTTGGCCTATTTTTTGACAAATCACACATCTTTTAGCAAACTCATGAGCATCCTTTAATACAGTAGGCCACCACAATCCTACTTTTAAAATCATTTTCCCTGTAATATCACCTAAAAAATGTCCTCCTGCTGCTCCTAAATGTGCTTCCTATAACACAACTAGTTGTTCAAAATCTGGTACACACCTCCTAATGACCTGATCCATCCCTTTTTTATACAATGAACCATCTATAACCTAATATGGTCTACTTTTAAGAGCAAACTTCTTCCTCTGATCAAGTGTAAAATGTTGAGGTAATGCTCCATCTGTTAGAAACACAAATAATTGGTCATACCAAGAATCATATTTAGCAATTTGTGCATTCAATAACTCTACATCTTGAAACTCATCATCGACACATGTCGGTGCTTTGCCTAACTCAAATCTACTGAACTAATCCGCCATTGCATGTTCTTTGCCTGGAGTATGAATAATGACAAAATCAAACTCCTGTGACAAAAGCATCCACCTTGCCAACCTTCCTATTAATAACGGCTTTTTCATCAAATACATCCTGGTGATCAACATGAAAGATTACTTTATTGCCCAGTAAATAATGTCTAAATTTATTAAGAACATACACCATTGCTAATGCTTCTCTTTCAGTCACCGGATAATTTCTTTCGGTTGAACACAACACCCTACTAGCATAATACACTGGTCTATACCATCCTTTTTCTTTCTGTTGGATCAACAATACACCAACTGCTACATCTGATGCATCAACAAATATGTGAAATGGTAAAGACCAATCTAGCGGCTACAAAATTGTGCCACTGAAATCTTCAATAATTGAAATGCTTTTTCTTGAGCGTCAGCCCGTATAAATGGAACATCTTTCTTTGTTAAATGAGTCAAAGGTAATGCAATATTAGCCAAGTACCTCAAATACCTAGCATGCCACTTGATTTGTCCAATGAATGTCATTACTTCTTTTGCATTTGTTGGGGCTTTTGCTATCCTAATGGCTTCAATATTTTTAACATCAATAGCCATTCCCTCTTGAGAAATAACATGGCCTAATAAGATGCCACTCTTCACAACAACGACTCTCTTGAATGGATTGAGCACCATCTTGAATTTCCTAGATCTATCAAAACAAGATTTCAGATGGAGCAAGTGTTGTACCTTTTTCCCAAAAACTGAAAAGTCATCCACAAAGACTTGCATGAAATCCTAGAAATAAGGCTCAAACACTTTATGTGCCACATAATTGAATGAAGGTGGTCCATTCTTCAATCTAAAACTCATGACTGTGAACACATAAGCACCAAATTGTGTAATAAATGGAGTTTTGTGTTGATCCTCCTCAGCAACACGAATTGGATTTTAGCCGGAAAATCCATCCAAAAAACCATACATCTCATGTCCAGCTATTGCATCCAATACTACATCACAAAATGGCATAGGGAAGGGATCCGTAATCGTTGTTGCATTTAAGTAATCCACACAGATTCTCAACTTCTCATTCTTTTAAGGAACCACTATAATAGGAGACAAGCATGTGACTTGATTAACTGGTTTGATAAATCCTACCACCAATAACTTATCAATTTCTTCCTTAACTTATTTTGCAAAGTTAGGATTCATCCGATATCTTTGTTACACAATTGGAACTACATCTTTCTTTAAATTTATTCTATGTTGATGTAGTTCAGGGTCTATTTCTTTCACCTGTGAGTAGTCCCAACCAAATACATCAAAGTACTCCTTCAACAAACAAATCAGGTCTTCAAGGAATTGACCTTCTAATTCTTCACTCACTCTCACCATCTTTGGCTTAGTATCCATTCCTAAATTAACTTCTTGAAGTTCATCCTCTTTTACCCTATCAAAACTTGCATATTTTTGTTCATATATCCTTTCAGCCAAATTGATAACTTCTTTTTCTTGCTGCTCCAGTTTCTATTGAGTCGGAGTTTCTAGATTTTTCTCAAACATCCGTCTCAGTTGTGTGCCCTCCAATGTGTCACCTGGAGCTGATTCACTTGTCTTCTCCAACAAATCCTCATCCTTTGATAACACACCTTCCACATCTACTTCCAAGACTCGTACTACTATTGGATTAGCCTTCTAAAATTCCTCCTCCTCGTCATCTTCAATCTCGTCGGCTAAACTAATGGTCTGAGCCGTGAGTGGTTTCTTTGTTACCAATATGTTTCTTCTACCTTTCATTGATATGGTGACCTGCTTTTTGCCTTTTGTGATCACAACCACATTCAATCCCCAATCTTGCTTAACTTTAGCCAACTTGAACCAAGGTCTACCTAACAACATTTCATATGGGTAAGTATGCTTGGACATTTGAATTACCACAAAATTTACCATGAATGACATCCCTGCAATTGTGATTTGCTACCGCTTCAGAATGCCCAAAGGTTGGACTCTAGCTTGATCTGCCATCTTTTCCATTCCAATGGTCTGGTGCAGAACAATATCCACATGGCATCACTCTAGGTGGTCTGCCCTACTGATTCCCTTGTTGATCACCTTGACAATTTCCTTCCTAGTTGGCCTGATCTCTCCATGGAGGTCTTCCTTGTTGTTGCCTCTGAAAACCACCATGTCCTTGAATTGGAATGGCTTGATTGCTGCAACTTCATTATTATTCCTATTGTCTTGCCTTGAACTTTGTCCTCGATGTTTGGGATTATACCAACACTAACTTTTTGTATGCCTATCTTTATCACAAATGTCACAAAACCATTTCTCCTTTGGAGCAATTATAGAGTATCCATGTTTCTTTAATTTACTAATCAAAGATTCCTCTTTACTTTGTTTACCTTTATGTTTATGGTTCCTTCTCACCACAACCTCTTCATCTTCAGTTTTCAATCGGAATCATTCGTACCCTTCTCTGAACTCCATTTCTGAATCACATTCAGCATTTGAACTAGAATCAATGTGCCTCTTCTTTGATTTGCCTAATCTTCTTTCAACTCTTGCAGCTGATAACACTAATACATCAAAACCATTACCTATATCCACACTTGCCACTGCATGCCTAATGTTGCTCCTTAATCCTTTTAGGAAATAACCCACCAACATCTCATTGGTATGTCTCTCGTTGCCTAGTAATCTTTCCATTAAAGTTCTAACTTTCTCAGCATAGTCTTCTACTAGCATGTTCTTTTGTCTAATTGCTCTCAACTTCCTCAACACATCAAAGAGAGTCTTTTCTTTCCTAAATCTTTGTAAAAATGTTGTTTTTAATGCATCATATGTAGCAAAATGAGCAATGCCATACTAACTCAACAGCTCATTGCTCTTCCTTCAAAATGTAGCCACAAATTGCTGGAGTTTTATTGCATCACCATATATGGTTGGATATCCATTTGCTATCCATTTTATCTCAAATTCAGCAACCTAACAGTCAGCATCCTATTTAGAGCCTCCTCTAAAATGGGTTGCTTTGACCTTGGGATTTGGAGGTGGTTGCACCATTGGCTGTGGTTGAGGTGTACGCCTAGTTCTTTGACTGGTCATCCTTGCAAGTGGGTCGAATTGGAGCCGTCTTCTAACTCCTATAGTTGCTTCTGTTAGAATAGCGCTCCTAGTATACCGCCCACCAACCTAGCTTCAACTGTACTTGTTCCTCCTTCCTCCTCTTTAGTTTCTAGGTTAGATTCCTCTTGTGATTCGTACCAATTGTACAATTCAAAAGATGACTCCACATTAGTTGTTTTTGCTTGCACTCTTGTATAATAAACTTTACTAAATCTTCCTCTTTGTTCTTTCATGTTTCTCTTTCTCCTTTAGCAAATTCAATAGGATTGCCAAATGTGTTTGGGTTCAGGAACACACAGCTACTTACACAATCTGCAAACTTCTAAAAATTCAACCTCAGCACTGATCTTCACACACAGAGAAAAAATACTTGCAAACACACTTCAACTTCAGCACTTTTATGATGCAGAAAAATACTATTTAACACCAAATTTACTTGGACAGACATGATTCTACACGTGTTGAATAGAGAATACAAAATATATTGATTGAAGTTCTACAAAAACATAGAATTACAAGATAGATAATTGTGACATTTCTCTAAATTGATGGTATTGGAAGGCCTTCAACTATGTAAACAGAATCCTTTCGACCTTCAGCTTTCAACTACATAAACAGAATCCTTTCGACCTTCTCTAGGCTATTTGTCTTCTCTCTTTTATGGACCTTCTGGAAAGACGCTTCCTCTTCCCCTTAGATACTTGCGTGGACAAGAAACAATGACCAAAAATCACGTGACATGAAGGACTAACTAATTAGCAACTATTTATTAATATTTCGAATCAGCAAAATACGGAGTTGACAGAATTTCAAGTTAGTAACATTTGGACTCAGCAACTTCAACATCCGACTTGGGAATAATGGCGTGTTTGACAGACAAGGCAATCAATGAATGTGTCTGAGCATCTCTACAATCCCAACAAATTTCCTCTACAATAGGTGCAGCAGAAACCACAGCACGAATAGGAATCTACAAAATATCACCATCTTAGACACCATTTGCATCAACTTCAATACTTGTATTTGCAAGTATAATAGGATGATTTTCAACACCCTGCACAATATTCCAGAGTCCTTTTGTGACCAATACATGACACATCATATGAGCCCACAATGGGTAATTCATACCATCCAACTTGTCCTCAATAGGCAACATACAAAATAAATCACTGCTTTCAACCATGGCCACTGACTAAAAATACCCTGATGCAAAAAAATGATTGTATCTGAAAAAGTTTAACAAAACTATCTTGACAAGTTATGCTAAACCTATAGTAGACTTTGAGATGTTTATACTAGCGAGCCGAGACTTTGTATATATCTTTGGCACAAAAAGATGAAATAGTCTGCACAAGCATTATTATAGTGCATTCGGAGGTTGAAACGAGCTCAGATCGTGATTTCGGCACCACAAAACAAAGATTTTTTATCTCCTAATCAACCTAAGTATGATCACCAAATTTCTTGCGATTTTGAGACTGTGACCGGAGGGTGTCAACGATGCCCTAGATGAAGCATTGGTCTGTTCTGATACCAATCGTTAGAGTTAGACGTCTACGGAAGCACAAAAACAGCACAAGGAAGAAGGAGAAGCTTGGAGAACAACACACAATACAGAATGTATTACCACTAGAATGTACAAAGATAAGCAACCCCTTAGGGTTATAAGTGTATATACAAGCCAAGGGAGAAAAACCTCCTAAAGAGGGAAAAAAAGTGTCCCGGTAGTCCTAGAGTGTTCATACACATCACTACCTAAAGATATCAACACTAAGGAGGTTGAAGTGAGAAGAGTGTTGTTTGAGTATAGTCCTCCAATTAGCATGCACGAAAACACAAAGAAAGAGAAAGGGTGCTAGAGTATGTGTGATACTTACCAAAATTCGAGGCCTAGAGAAAGAGAGAGGTGTGTGTAGAGAAAAAGAGAGAGCGAGAGAGAGATGTGTGTACACAATATGCTCAGAATTTAGTTTGTGCGCGCAAATTACAGTAGCAGAATTCAGTTCAAAACACGAGCAAATGTTGAATTTTTGTTCTAGGGCTCACTTAAAACATACCATCGGTATGAGCATCCATATGAGTGTCGGTATGACCGTCAATAATTTCCAGCAAATTACTGACACATATATTGGTGCTTATTCCAACGCTCATGCCAGCGCTGTCGGGAAGAAGGAGGTCGTGGCGGGAAGCCGGCGCGTGGGGTTGGATCAGGCCCCTCTCTGGTGCACCGTTCCCGCTGTCCTGCGAGCGGCGTCTGCGCGCTGGGCGCCTCGCCTGTGCTCTCCGGAGCGTGCGCGATCCTCGTACGCGTGGGACCCTTGCCCCTCGGAAGTGTCGAGACGTGGGACCGTGGGCGTCAGCAAGAGACGATCGGATACCGCAGTGAAACACGTGATGTAGATCAAGCTCCACGATACAACAAAAATGAAATTGAAGCCTCCAATAAAATGAATGATACAAAAATAGGCCGCTACAGTGCGGGCCGATGGTACAATAAAACCGCTACAGTGCGGTGCGATGATACAATATAAACACCGCCGCTACAGTGCGGGCTGGCTAGTGTCTACTCTAGATCCCTCGCTACAGTGCGAGAAATCGCCCACAGGATTCTGCTTCGGTCTTCGCAGTCCAAGCTTTTCTTCTAAGTCTTCACTTCGGTCCGTTCTTTTCTTCAAGTATCCTCCGCAATGGCCTTCTCTTTACTTCAGATAATCAGAAATCGCATAAACTGAAGGAGCGTTCCACAGAAGAAACCCACGGGGAGAACAAATGAAGCTTGGGCCCCTATTTATAGGCCCCTCTCCCCTTGGACTTTGTTCTAGAAACTTCTAACCTCCCTACAAACTTTCTAATTCCAGATCACTTTGCATATTCATTTTCTATTTTTGGGAATGCGAGCTCTTAATTCTATTTTTGATTTTCTCCTTTTTATTTTTAGTTTTGGTTTCACACTGTATATACAAATTAATTAATCTAAGGGTTTGACCTAGGATAAACACCGATTTCAAGGGTCTAAACTAGGGATTTTGGTCGGAAAAATCAGAGTTTGGTCACAATTATCTCAAACACATTAAACCAAGGGTTTATTTACAATTCCGACCTAAACTCCAAGGGTTTCCAAGGGTTCAAGCCCGGATTCCATGCGGTAAACTCAGGTTTTCAGGGATTTTGGAGGGCCAAACCTACGTTTTTATGGGTCAAATGTCTGTTATTTTTACACACACATCTAACATACATCTCAAACTTATTTCTGCATCACACAATCAATCAATTCGGCCTAAATATGTACAAAATATACCACTCTCTCGATCAACACATTACACAACCGTCATAAAACAATGATCTTTTGAAAAAAAACAATGCACACTCCCTGCGGGATTTCATCCCGACATTCGCCCCCGCTAAACCTGCACATCGTCCCGATGGGCCAACCTGCAAGGTCCAACAGAAGAGTATCAGGGTTCTTTTAAAATCTCTTTACACTTTTTATCTTTTTCTTTTCAAAACTCAAGTCATGATCTCATGTAGTCATGCAATTTTTATAAAGATTGGTATGAATTTTAGAAAATTAAGTAGATTCAAGCTTCACAAACATCATATTATGTTTCTGCGTCTGTAATCTGACAAGTAATCACATGAATAAATCGTCGGCTTTCTAGATCTTTTGTTTGTTCAACTGGTTCAGATCCAACTGCTCATTCTAAGTACTAGCATATACATATGTTTCTACTAACTCAGTTTGTAGAATATACCTCGATTCCTACTATTTATCTCCTACTTGATCAGCTCTCCATTAGATCTTTCTTTCTTTTTCTTTTTCTTTTTCATTTTTTTCTTTTTCTCTTTCTTTTCCTCTTCATCTCAGCTCAGCATTTCTTTTTATCTTTTATTTTTCACAAATCGGCCTATGTCGAAATCGGGTGCGACTCATGGACTTGTCCGCCCGGCCAAGTTTACCCCACCTGTCTATCGACCCGACATAGCACACGATATACACAACATCAGCCCTGCATGAAATCGACATCAGCTCGTGGCTCTGACCACCCGGTCAGAGTGACTCCACCCGCCTACCGACCCATACAGGCGCATGATAACAGATAGGTCAGGCCTACGACGAAACTAGCTACGGCTCATGGCCTTGATCACTCGACCAAGGTGGTTCCACCCGCCTACTAGCCCATCGTAGCGCACCAACAACATACACGCACAAATAAGCTGGCATGAGTATGAATGTTTCTTTATAAATCATGATCCATATGGAGGTAAGATCTCACAAGAAATAAATACTAGGATCCAAAGTTTCCCACTCACTAAGTGTTCAAATCAATCAGCATATACATGCACTCGGTCTAAGCATGTCATCACAATCCCAAGCTTTCACTCCCAAAAGTCTCTAGTCCACTAACTGATCTCACTCATATAATTTCCTAGTCATTCATGCTTCGTGCAAACCCATAATAGATCTTTGTTATCTTCATTCTACATGATTTTCATAAACTCATACATATCTTTATCACACACATCAATGCAATGCATATGCTCTATCAGAAAGAAAACAAATCTCAAATCAAAAACGTTTCACCTGGTCATTTTTCTTCATTTTGATCCAGCTTTTCTTTATCTTCATGGTCTATCATTCTTCATCAGCATCAGCCTCAGTGTCATCAGTTCCCTCCAGCGTCATCAGTATCCTCCAGTGTTATCAGTATCCTCCAGTGTCATCAGTATCCTCCAAGGTCATCAATATCCTCCAACATCATAATCATCATCAACCATCAATCATAATCATTCATCAATCTCCAATAGCTCTTGATCATTCTCATATGTTTTCATTATGGTTCTTATTCAATCATGTTTCAATACTTGAAAATATATCTTGAAGGGTTAGATTTTTACTTCTTTTATTCTTCTTCAAACTCTTAGAAGTCTTTGAAGTTGTCTTTATATTCCCCTCAATTTGCTTGATAATATCATCAAGCAACTCTTTTTCAGCTTTGTTGACTCGTTTATCATATTTTATATTTTCTTTAGTCTCTTCTTTACTCTTCTCTAGTTCAATTTGTTTGTCAAAGTTTAATTGAGACTGTAATTTTGCAACCTTCTCTTGATCAAATAGATTCTCATTAGTTAAAATTTTCGGATCAAATGAAACATACACCTCCTGGTCTTTCTTTGACTTCTCTTTAGTTTCTCTATCACATTCTCTTTTATCAATTTCCATTTGTTCTCTTAGTATCCGTTCAATATTTTGCTTCTCGACCTTTATTTGTCTACCTTTGGTTTCTTCAATAAATTTCTCTTGACTCTCAATAGATAGTAGGCTCTTTTGTTCATTAGACCTATTATTTTCATGCCTTTTAGGTTTCCATATCTTTTGAATTGACTTTGATCTAGATTTGGTCTTCTCGAAATACTCTTTCATCCCACCTTTTCCTACATTCAAATGTAAAGGTAGCTCCTCTTGATATTTATAAATTTTTCCTTCATATTCGCTCACTAGTTTATGTTTACATGCACTTTCAAATGCAATGCAGTCCCAGAACATATGTCCAAACTGATCGCACCAAAAGCAACGTATAGGTCTCTTCTCAACCCAACTTGATTTCCTAGGTATCACTCTAGGCGTGGGTCTTCTAAGACCTAATGACTGTTCGTGTGCAGATATGCCTTGGACTTTTACCTCATGCTCATTATCACATTTCAATACTTGTAGCTCATTAGCTTGGTTTGTCAACAGGTCAACCTTATTTCTCAATTTAGAAATCTCAGAATCCATTTCATTTTTTAGGTCTTTAATACTTATGCCAATTAACTGAATAGTATCTGATATTGCATTTATAGTTTGCATTAGGGTCATCACAATACTAAACTTTGATTTTAGAGATTCATTCGTGTTAAATTCTATTTCCTTAACTCGCTCTTCGTATTTCGTAAATTGTTCCTCAATCATTTTGTTCATTTTAGTTTCCCTCTTCTTATGATCTAAACTGAGAAGTGGATTCTTAATCTATGCCTCAATGGAAAAGTGCACACTCGTATGATCAAAACTGATGCAAAAGTGGATGATCAAATCCAGGCAGTCAAAAGCAATCTTTCTCTTTAAAGTGCGTGGAATCAATGCAAAAAATTCAAATAACTTAAAATGTTGGTACCTGGAGTCTCTGTCTGATGCCGAGGTTCCCGTCTGTCTTCTCAAGGAGTGGGTGACGCGTCGAGGATCACTGGGCAACCGCCTCGCTTCACGTCGGGTTCAGGTGTCGGGAAGAAGGAGGTCGTGGCGGGAAGCCGGCGCGTGGGGTTGGATCAGGCCCCTCTCTGGTGCACCGTTCCCGCTGTCCTGCGAGCGGCGTCTGCGCGCTGGGCGCCTCGCCTGTGCTCTCCGGAGCGTGCGCGATCCTCGTACGCGTGGGACCCTTGCCCCTCGGAAGTGTCGAGACGTGGGACCGTGGGCGTCAGCAAGAGACGATCGGATACCGCAGTGAAACACGTGATGTAGATCAAGCTCCACGATACAACAAAAATGAAATTGAAGCCTCCAATAAAATGAATGATACAAAAATAGGCCGCTACAGTGCGGGCCGATGGTACAATAAAAACGCTACAGTGCGGTGCGATGATACAATATAAACACCGCCGCTACAGTGCGGGCTGGCTAGTGTCTACTCTAGATCCCTCGCTACAGTGCGAGAAATCACCCACAGGATTCTGCTTCGGTCTTCGCAGTCCAAGCTTTTCTTCTAAGTCTTCACTTCGGTCCGTTCTTTTCTTCAAGTATCCTCCGCAATGGCCTTCTCTTTACTTCAGATAATCAGAAATCGCATAAACTGAAGGAGCGTTCCACAGAAGAAACCCACGGGGAGAACAAATGAAGCTTGGGCCCCTATTTATAGGCCCCTCTCCCCTTGGACTTTGTTCTAGAAACTTCTAACCTCCCTACAAACTTTCTAATTCCAGATCACTTTGCATATTCATTTTCTATTTTTGGGAATGCGAGCTCTTAATTCTATTTTTGATTTTCTCCTTTTTATTTTTAGTTTTGGTTTCACACTGTATATACAAATTAATTAATCTAAGGGTTTGACCTAGGATAAACACCGATTTCAAGGGTCTAAACTAGGGATTTTGGTCGGAAAAATTAGAGTTTGGTCACAATTATCTCAAACACATTAAACCAAGGGTTTATTTACAATTCCGACCTAAACTCCAAGGGTTTCCAAGGGTTCAAGCCCGGATTCCATGCGGTAAACTCAGGTTTTCAGGGATTTTGGAGGGCCAAACCTACGTTTTTATGGGTCAAATGTCTGTTATTTTTACACACACATCTAACATACATCTCAAACTTATTTCTACATCACACAATCAATCAATTCGGCCTAAATATGTACAAAATATACCACTCTCTCGATCAACACATTACACAACCGTCATAAAACAATGATCTTTTGAAAAAAAACAATGCACACTCCCTGCGGGATTTCATCCCGACAGCGCCCACACATTTTTTAGGTGCATATCGACAACTGATTTTTAACAAATATATCGACGATTAAATGAGCATCAATATGGCCAACATCGGTACGCCCCTCATATGTTGTAGTGTGTATGTGTATGTGTATGTGTATGTGTACGTGTACGTGTACATGTACGTGTACGTGTACGTGTACGTGTCCGTGTACGTGTCCGTGTACGTGTACGTGTACGTGTCCGTGTACGTGTACGTGTACGTGTACGTGTACGTGTACGTGTACGTGTACGTGTATGTGTATCTGTATGTGTATGTGTATGTGCATGTGCATGCATGAGCTTGCATGAGCATGCATGTGCTTGTTCATGTGCATGTGCTTGTTCATGTGCATGTGCTTGTGCATGTGTATGTATATGTTTATGTGCATGTCTGTATATAAGTATGTGTGTATGTGTGTTTATGTGTATGTCTATGCATGTGCAATGATGTGCATGTAGATATATCTATGCATGTTCATGTGCATATGCATGTGTATGTGTATGTGTGTGTATGTGTATGTGTGTGTATGTGGATGTGTATGTGTATGTGCATAAGTATTTGTGTGTAGGTGGGTCTATGTGTGTATGGGTATGTGTATGTTTATGTGCATGCATGTGCATGTGCATGTAGATATGTTTGTGCATGTGTATATATATTTATATGGGTTTATGTGTGTATGTGCATGTGCATGTGCATGTGCATGTGCATGTGCATATATACGTGTATGTTAATTTATGAAAACAAAACAATTTAAATGGTATAGAAACAATGAAAATTGTACTAACAATAATTTGCCATATATTTTGCTCTGTGAACTTCTTCAATAGAGTGTAATAGAGAGAGAGGGGGAGGGAGAGAGTGTGTGTGTGAGAGAGAGAGAGAGAGAGAGAGAGAGGGAGAGAGACAGAGAGAGAAATCAAGAAAGAGAGAGAGAGAGAGAGGGAGGGAGAAAGAGAGAGAGATAAATAGAGAGAAATAAGAGATAAATAAGAGAGAGAAAGAAAACACAAAGAGAGATCGTAAGCACAACATAGATATTAATGTTGGTTCACTCTTTGATCAAACGCATGTAGAATGATGATCCAAGAACAATGTGCTTTTTTGTTATGACAAAAAGTAAATGTCCCATAAGCAATGGCTAAGCATCATATAAGCAAATAAACATGCAATGATTATTGGTGTCGCATAAGTGATGGCCAAAGCATCGAATATGCGATGCCCACTATGAGCACCACTTATGTGATGAAATCACATATGCAACGCTTTTATAGCATCAAATATGTGATTTCCTCGCATAAGCGACATTATTTAAACATCACGGACACCATCCTAATGAACATAACTATGAGGCTCCTTTAAGCAACGGTACGTGCACGATGCTTTATAGGATGGAGCATTGTGTGCATGCAAAAGTAAGAGATGGGCTTTAAGAATGGATGCACATGTTTCATTCTTTGGATATTCTGCATGAATATTCTACGTCTCATAAAGCGCCGTGTCTTTTGATTTGAGAGTTTACGACTGATCTTGCATTTGAGAGTTTACGACTGATCTTGCCGTGGTCTATCTTCTTTTACTTGAACATTTATATTTTATTCCATGACTGTGAAGTTTTTCTTGATAGTAAGGACCATAACTGACTATAATAAGAAATGGACCATTGGATTAGTGAAACCGGGTTCCCCACAATGCCATGTTAAAGATGCTCCTTGCAGGCAACTGCCAAAGAATCTCTAACATGAGGGCACACATCCAATGCATGCAAAAAATAACATATGCGTTTCCGCTGTCAACTGCACATGTACCCATGTGCTCAAACATTGAGTGCATGTAAAAGCGAGTCTTGTAGCTACACTATTAATAATAAACTATTAATAATCCATCTTTGAGGAATAATTCTCTATTTTTGTTTAGAGGGTCCGTTTCAAAGTCTACAAGTGACCTTCATATGGTATTAATTCAACATAGTTAGCAATTAATCAATCAACACTCATTGATTCCGTAGCTGATGGTAATAAGATGATGATCGATAAACGATGTTAGTAACTTCACACTGAGATTTCATAATCCAGAAATATCAATAAACACTCATCGATTCCATAGTTGATGGTGATAACATGGGATCCATAACCGATGTTAGTAACTTCATGATGATTCACTTAATGAAGACGTCTCCTTCACAACGTATGTATGCCTAAACCAACCCAAAATTGGTAGAAGAAGGGTTTCACTGTATGTATCTCTTTGTATACATGCGTTTTTACGCACCCATCTATGTGTGCGCACATTGATTTGTGTATGGGTAGTGATCCTTTTGTTGAACACATATTTTACTATGCAATGAAAGACTTGTGATAGTACTAATTAAGTACCTTCTATTGTGCTTCTTAAGTAATGCTTATTTATATACAGAATCCAGAACTCGTGATAAGATGACTTAATCAATGAAGATGGGTTCTATGCATGTTAGCTATGGTGAAGAAACTCGAAGATGGTAGAAGAAGGGTATCATTGTTTCGCTTCTTGATATATATATATATATATATATATATATATATATATATATATATATATATATATATATATATAATATATATATATATATGTGTGTGTGTGTGTTTTTTAGTGCGTCTGCTCTGCACACGTGCTCGTGTTTAGTCCTGCTCGTACCTATCAGTGTTGATGTTTGACGGTCGTATTGCTCGTTTTGGCTATTTTGGACTGTAAAACAAGGTCATTAATTTTATTTGACCTTCAAAAAATACATTAAAAATCTGAAATACAGGTTTTTTTTTTTTGAGACTAAAATGAATTGGAAATACACACTCACACATCCAACCTCTTAAGGTAGAGGCACCCCTCATGAAAGACTCATGGACATGTTCAGCCAAGACTTGAACTCAGGACATCCTCCTGCAACTTCAAGGCGTCAACCACTAAGCTAAGCGAGCTGGGACTGAAATACAGGTATTACATGTAGATAACCTTCAAAATTGAAGGCCATGGCAGACCATCAAAATACAACACTGATACCTATTACCGATCGAAGACCTTGCTAGTCGGTTCCATTCTGCCATTTCTCTCTCTCTCTGTGTTGATGACAGCAACACACACTTCTTCTCTCTCTCTCTCTGTTGATGACAGCAACACACACTTCTTGGAACAAAAAGTCACGCAAAGGACACTTAAGTTCCAAATTCCAACTTGTTCCGAGTTCCAAATTCCAATCTCGCGCAAAGTCCCTGTGCTGATGTATTTTTGTCTTCTTTACGACAATTTCTGCCTCTATATAAAGAAAAAGGAGCCGCGCTAAGCCCATG
This sequence comes from Ceratopteris richardii, assembly GCA_020310875.1. NCBI lineage: Eukaryota > Viridiplantae > Streptophyta > Polypodiopsida > Polypodiales > Pteridaceae > Ceratopteris > Ceratopteris richardii. Next base: position 34,067,960 of record CM035414.1, on the reverse strand, counting down.
ATGCCCATCCCTGAGAATCTGAGATCTTGACGTGTTCATCAACTTTTCTGCGATTGAATACGTCTAGAGAAAAAAAAAAAAAAAAAGCACGCGAAAGGCAAAAAAAAACGCACTCAAAAAAACAAAAAGCATTATTTTGTTTTTGTTTTTTCCAGGAAGTTCTGCCGAAGCACTTAAAATACAAAAAGCATTATTATAGAAGCAGACTAGGACCATCATCGTGTTTCCTGAAGATTCCATTCTTTGTCGCCTCGTCTTTTATAGAGATTCCATTGACCCAAATGAAACACGCAGATCCGACGCACAAGTCACGACCACTATTTTATTCCAAGTATCGCACTCACTGAAGAATATGGGCATTGGCGGAACGACTCTCTTTGAACCTGCCCACTGCCAGATCGCGATTCGCCAATGCCCCGCCACGCTCCGACATACTCATGTAACCCAACCTCTTTTGTGCTTTATTTCTTAGTGTGGATTTAGACGGCACTATGGATGTTATATGTGACTTTCAGATGATGAAAACTAGAACTATTCAAGAGTTCCAGATCCACAAAGAACTGTAATGGGGGACTTGGAGAACTCTTTCTAAATCCAACGATGAGATTTGATTCCTCACTTTGTTTCGAGCATGAATAGAGAGGATGGAAGCATGAATTTGAAAGCAGAGAGCTCATATGTATCCCCGAGACCATTTGAATTCTCCCTCCAAGCTAGGGACTGGGATGTTGCAGGGACTACATTAGTTAAGGAAACACATGTGCATATATAAATACATACATACGTACACACACACACGTATATATATATATATATATATATATATATATATATATATATATATATATATATATATATATATATATATATATATATATATATATATATATAGTGGAGGTTTCACAGGTGTCTATTATCATGACTTTAATTTTAAAAGTACAACAGTACAGGTGAATGGGCATAGTATTCATGGAATTTTTTGTATCTCACAAAAAGGGGGTTAGACAACGTTTCAATTCAATTACAATGTTTCAACATCATTACAACTCGTTTAATTGGCCAAAGCTATTATATGCCTAGCCCAAAGGTTGAACCCTAAACCTCACTACAACATATGAGGAGCATACCTGGTCTTATACCAGTGCAAATACATGAGGGGAATTTAGCTCCAGCATCAACCTATAAGCATCGATATAAACATCGGTACAATAACACCGGTATAAGCATTGGTATGGGCACTGATATACGCATTATACCTACCTAGAACCATCGGTATATGCAACGATGCTAGCGCCGATATATTCTCACTGGTATTTACCTGCATATCGATGGTATAAGTGATAGTATATGCGTTGGTATGACAATCGTCGGTATAAGCATTGGTATGTCCCTGGGCAAAAGTATCGGTATGTCCCTGGGCATACCAATGCTCATACTAGCACCTATATCGACGACCATATCCGCAAAAATTTTTTTGGTTAGAGTGTGTTGTCTCTTCCTACAGTAATATGACAATGTTATTGTGTAGCAAATGACAATACACTCTACCCAAAAAAATCGAGTAAATATGACATGTACTCTAGTGGTTGTCAATTTAGGGTTTAGATGACTAGCAACCAAAACATGATTTGATAAAGCAAAACACATTTCGAACATAAAAGTGATATATAGGAGAAGAACAAACCATGAACCATGTAAAAATGAGATAGTCCATAAATTAACCATGTACAAAAGAGATATATATTCCATAAATGAACCATGTGGAAAAGTGTGGAAAACCACTGCTGCAAGAGAATGACTATAATGACCACCACATGCTAGAGAGATGACTCTCCTCCCAACCAACTACCTCTATATATAGCTCTCTCCAAGAGACTGCCTTCTTGGGCAGGTGAATACTAGTCGACCATGTAACTGCATGTGCGCCAAGTATCCCAGTTAACTCGAGTTAACTCAAGTGGATGCTTCTAGAATGCTCTAGATCTCTTTGGGCAAAATACTCTCCCATGTCTCCCATGGGGATTGAACCCAAGACCTCCTCCTTCACATCCTTGAGACTTAACCACTAAGCTAAGTGGATCACTTGTTCACAAGAGCACAAGACCTCCTAGTAAGTCTAAACTCGAGATCTTTGGTCATACACACGGATGACCAAACGGTGTCCGATTTCAGATCTGTCTAAACCGGCCAGACCCTTGGATCATAGACTTACTTTATTACATTCTCTCCCCCTTGGAAAATATTTTTGTCCTCGAAAATAGAGCTATATACATATTGTAGGCAACCCTCGAGCCTCATGTTCTAAAACTAGAAGAACATGGTCATGTTCTAAAACTCGAAGAACATGTCTCATCTCTGTGGTGGCATCCCTGCCCAAATAATTCAAAAGACTATCTCATTTTGCACTTTGATGAACTAGACAAAGTACGAACTAGTGAAAGAATAATAAGGGTGGATCTAAACACATCCCTGGCCAATTCTCAGTTTCTGGATGTGCGATCTAGGCACAAACATGTGAACTAGGTGGATTCAAATTACTAGTCCATTTCTAGGAATGACTAGTGCATGGACTTAGTAACGAAGGTGAGATTCTTATCCCTATCAAGACTTTGAGAATTCTTGATTCACTTGAATTTGTTTTGGAGAACTTGAATTTTGGTTGTCTCAAACATCTAACTTAGATGTTTGTATAATGATTTACTTTGATCCAACAGTTACTTGATTTTTTCACTCGACTAGAGGACTACTTTGTCTTAATGAGTTTAAAAATCCTATGTAAACTGTAGGAGAAAGTTTACCATTTTCTTTGAGTCAACCATACTATAACATGAACAATTCAAATTCAAATGAAAATTGTTCAACTTAGGACACTCCTCTCAAAGAATTGAGCTAAAAGTTCTTGGGAATTGTCAATTCTTAACTTCTCTATTCTAGAGTATAATGGACTCTATGAAATCAGTAATGCTATAATTTGAAGCAAACTCAAATAAATGAGTCCACTTAGACTTATTATCTTTTAAAGGTTGAAAAGGTTCTTGTACATAACATCTTTCTAGGATGTTCAATTTAGTTATCTTCTAACCGGATAACCCTGGTCTTTTGCAAAAGGAATCAGATACTATGTCTGAGCCAATTCCAAAAGTTTTGGAAAGCGGAAAGAAATAACTAAAACTTTGTACAACCAATTCAAACTTCAAAGATACATAAACTTGCTATGAGTGAAAGTCTAGATGACTCAAGACTTTAACTTCTCAAAGATCTATCTTAACAAGATATGAAGCATTTATCTATCTTTAAGAGAAGTAAACTGGTTTCTCAAAAAGATTCAAAGCAAATCAAAAACATCATCCAACCACAAGATACTAGTGTGGTAACCAACATCAGTGTGTCGACCCACTGAGGTTCTGTTGATGAGTTTTGTATTCAAATAATGCTTCACTTGAGACTAAGTTCAAATCACATTCAATCTTTCTGACTCCTTACTAGGAATGCAATTATAGTGCATTTCTTGGAGTCAAAAGAGTGAATTTACCAAGTTACACTAGGAACTTGGTGCTTGCCTTAGTCAATCAAATCCTTGATTGAAAAGATCAACTCAAAGTCAAAGTCCAACTTTTTCATAAATTTATCAAATATT
>CM035414.1:33936823-34059323 GCA_020310875.1 Ceratopteris richardii | reverse complement strand
GTCCAAGTGAGCATTTGGTATGGCTACCATGGTCTTTCCAGACATTTCCAATAGTCATACCAATGCTAGGGTATGACCATTGATATGGGTAGCATCAATATACACCTCATATGTTGTAGTGCCTCCACCTCAAGAGGTCAATGCCAAATCAATCCCTCTATGGGTGGAAATAGATAGATATATTTTTATATTTATAATGTTTCAAATGATTTATGTAGCCATTATTAGACATGCCTCTCAAAGCTATGCCATTGCTACAAGCATCGATGTGATCTATCATTTATGTGACCAAACATGTGGCATTGGTAATGAAAACAAGTTGCCGTATATGAGATTCTTATATGCAGGATTATTTATTATTTTTAATTTGAGCATCGTTTAAACAACGTTTAGTTGCATAAATGACGAGCAGCCATCACATAAACAATGACGCCCGCATAAGTGACAAGCCGTTGCTTAAGTGACTTATTTGAGTATTCATAATTCAAAAGAAAAGCATTGCTTAAGTGACAATATGTGTTGGTTACATGATGGCCTAGATTTCTTTTAAGTGTTGCTGAATAAATGTTATGCATTGGTTAAACAATGGCCTAGAATGGTTTGGAAGATACAAAATTGAATGTTTAATCGCTTCCTCCTTCCTTATTGTTTTCTATTTTACGCGCACTTGTAGCAATTATGTGGTTATTTGTAGTGACTTTTTATTTGTATTTGTTTGAATTCTCTCTCTCTCTCTCTCTCTCTATCTATATGTATGTATATATATATATATATATATATATATATATATATATATATATATATATATATATATATATATATATATATATATATATATATATATAAATTTCAAAGCTTTTTACAATTGATGGTTGTCAAAATTTCCTACACTTTGAACATGATTGATCCCAACATGCATAGAAAACCCATTTTCATCATGATCTTTGATAAATAAATCATTATTTTTAATTTCCTTTTGAAATCATTCTAGTACATGCACATTTATGTGGAGAAATTTCACTCCAATATGCATAGTGGAAGCTGGAGAATCTCTTCTAGAAATTGTTATGTGATACAAGTGCTTACTAAAACCTAGTTCAATCACCACTCAGAGCTCTTAACTTTGAGTTTTTTTCCACACATAGAGGACACTACCAATTTTCTAACAATCTAAAGATCAGTCCATTTGGATTTAAAAATATCATGAAATTAACTATCTAACAAGTTAAGCAAAAAATCAAGGTTTAGAAGACTAGCCAAATGAAGTGAAAAATATTGGAGATGGGTCTAAAAGAGCTATTTATGTCAAATAAAGTAGAGGAGATACATTTTCCAACAAGATATCATATGCATCAAATGGATATCTACATAGAGAGAAATGATCTTCACAAGGTGGTTATGTATAGATAGGTATATTGTTGGAATACCTATGTGCCTTGTAGCACACTATTTTCAAAAATCCTGATATCCTTTGGTGAAAGAATGAATAATATATTATTCTACACCATCTCTATGTTATCTCCACAAAAACTCACGTCCAAAAGCCTTCTATATATAGAGTAACATACATGGGAGTTTGTATCTCTTCACCTACCCTTGTGTCTTCTCTCACCTCATGACCTTCTACTTCTTGTCCTTTGTCCGTCCATTGCCTTGGGTAACTTTTGATGCTCCAAATCACTCCATATGGATAAGGTTGCTCATTTTTTTAGTACTCCAAATTTTAAATCATATTTTTGCCTTTATCTTGGATTTTGAGGTCTACGGAAGCATCCGAATAGCACAAGGAAGAAGAAGACGCCTATAGCACAACACACAATATTGAATGTACAAAGATAAGTAACCTCATAGGTTTATAGGTGTATATATACAAGCCAGAGGAAAAAAACACCCTAAAGAGGGAAAATCGTGCCTCGACGGTCCTAAGTGTGTTCACTCACATCACTACTGAAATCTATCAAAAGATCATCCTGGGAGTGATGCGGTGAACAAGGAGTTGGCACTCATGTATATGGAAGTGGCAAGTTATGTGGAATCAATCCTGAAAAGGAAGTAATACCAAAGCTTTGCGAAAAGATTCAAACTTCTCATCTATGTAGAGCCTTTGTGAAAAGGTCTACAATGTTCTCCTCTGAGGGCACATGTGCCAAACTATTATCTCTAGCAGAGAACCTCTCCCTCACATAATGATAGTGTACCTCAATGTGCTTAATGAGAGCATGGAACATAGGGTTCCTTGCAAGTGCCAATGCACTCTGACTGTCACTAAAGATGGTGGTGGTAGAAGACTAAACAACACCCAAATCAACCAAAAGACGTCTGAGCCACATACACTCAATAATCGTTGTGAAAGCTTCCCTTTACTCAGCATCACAACTAGAAGTGGCCACAGTAGGATTATTCTTGTTCAACCAAGGTATGCATGAGCTACCAAACATGAATCAAATACCACCACTGGACACATGAGTGTCATAGTAATCAGCCCAATGAAAGTAAGAAAAAAAAACATGTAAATCTGGCGGTAGTGATCTCCCTTGGGATAAAATAATCCAAGTAGATGGATACCACTGAAGTAGAAAAAGTTGTGTTTAACCACCTACCAGTGCTTGACACATGGGCAATGCATAAACTCAGTCATATGAGGGACAAAAAATTGAATATGAGGTCGGGTAATCCATAAGTAAATCAAGCATCCAATAGCTTGTTGATAGAGAACAACATCAAATGCATCTCGAGCATCATGAAGATTGAATTGTAAACCTATTTCCATAGGAGTTGCAATAGGTTTGCAATCTTCAAGGCCAAAACCTTGCACTTATGTGTCAATATATTTTGTTTGACACAAAGCTATTTGCCATCAACCTGCATAAAGTGAATGCCTAAATAATGATGCAAATGCCACAACTCTGATATCTCAAAAGGGACATGCAAATGAGCCTTAAAATTAGCAATATGCTTCTCATTAGGACCAGTGAACAACATGTCATTAACATAGATGAAAATGATTAGAAGCACATCATTTTCATGCTTAACATATAAAGTGCTCTCACTTGAACTGTTCTCAAAACCGTGTGCAATCAAGTCGGCATGTATCTTTTCATATCAAGCATGTAGTACTTGCTTCAAACCATATAATGCCTTTTTCATCCTGTACACTTTGTTTTCATGCCTTTTTTGCACAAAACCATGGGTTTGAAATACATACACTTCTTCATGTAAATCACCATTCAAAAATGTAGTTTTAATGTACAATTGATGTACATTCCAATCATGATGAGCTCCAAGTGCACAAATTCTATGAATAGTAGTCATTCAGCATGTGGGTGCAAGGGTCTCATCAAAATCAATGCCTCTTTCTTGAGCATAACCTTTTGCAACAAGCCTAGCATTATACTTGTCAATTGTTCCATCAGGTTTACATTTCAGCTTGTATACTCATTTGGTGCCAATGGACTTTTTGTCTCGAGGGTAAGCTGATCAATGATTTGACCCAAAAAGGTGAAACCCAAGATGATGTTGACATGGACAACACTGAAGAGCTCAAAGCCTTAGAGCATAATAGTCTCAAGACTAAAAGAAAAGACCCCTTGAGGGTCTCAGTTTCTATGTCCAAGCCCACTAAAAACTATAATGGTTTTTTCTATTATTTTTCTACGATTAAAGTGTTTGATTTCATCTCTACTATGTTTGACACTTATATGTTACAGATTTTGTTTATGAAGAGATTTTTAAGGAGGATTTCTTATGATGGTGTTTGTATCTATGCTCAAGTTTCTAGCACGCTTCAAGAGGTTGCTCCTTTTTTATTGTGAAATGAATTTAATGATTCAGCTGGATGATAGGGCTACTGGTTATTACTCTAAAACTAATGTCACCTGCTCTATCTATGGAGGTTTTCTATAGTGTGTTTTTGCTTATGGTTCTCATCTTAAGGTGCATGAGCTCATCTTTTTTGCTTCTGGCATTAGAGTGCACTTACAGAGAGACTTAATAAATAGTCTCACTGAGGGGTACTTCTTGTATGACCTTCTTCCTAATAAGCATCATAATAGGATTGCTTCTTTCCTTTTGGGTAGCATGTATTTTATTATGGTGTTTCAGTCAGGTGTATGTACTATCATCTTTTCTGATAAAAGTTTGTTGCAGAAGATGCTCATGCAGGATTCCAGTGGAAATATCCTAGTCATGTTGATAGTTTACAATAAGCATGTTGTGGAAGATTCTTGGACATGTTGATATCGTCCAAAATGCATGTTGAGTTCTATTGTGGTTTGTTGGATCCTTTTTTCTCTTATGGCTAAGTTTCTCATGAATCACATTAAGCTATTGTTTCTTGACATTAAAAGGTTGACTAACCCTACCAGAGGTAAAGCTTGCAATGTGGATGAAGGACTTGAGTCTCTATCCTGATTTTCTTTTTTTTGCAAGAAATCAAAACTAAAGGGTTCAAACTTCTCAATAATATTGGCATTTTTTCTTTCTCTCATTCTTGGCACCACAGTGACCATGAAAATGGCAAAGGTGGGGTTGTGATTGGGGTCCATACAGGTTTGGCTCATTTGGTGAATAAATTTGTCTCTAGTCCCACTCATCAGTGGATTGGGGTTAAGTGTCTATGTTCTTTGAACTTGACTTTTGTTAGCATATATGCTTCTAATAACAATGTTGAAAGAACTAAGTGTTGGGAAGAGCTTATTGATTTAGAGGGGGATTTGCTTATTATGGGAGATTTTAACAAGGTGATTGATGCCAAAAATAGAATTGGGAACAAAAATAATGTTATTTGTGGTAAAGAGAGGTATGCTTGGTTCAATCTCGTTAATCACAAGAATATTTTGGACCACTCACCACAGTATTATGACTTGGACCAATAGATATAGGGACCAGTTTCTAGCTGTTAGGTTGGATAGAGGTTACTTGAATGCTAATAATAGGGTTCATGACTTCAGCAGATCAAGAGTGACTGTCAATTGTCCTTTAGTTTATCTAATCATGCTCCCTTGATTATCAATTTTCTCAAGAATAACCCTAGCTCTAGGGATGGCTTGCCTCACTTGGATGCTTCTTTGTTAAAAATTCCTTGTGTGATTACCAAAACCAAAAATATTTTCTCCCACTACTTCAGTACCATTGCTTCCCCCCTCCTGGCTTGGGAGAAGTCCATTAGAGATGTGCAAATGCTTTTCACCTGTTGTAAGAAGCTTGCTAAGAAAATTAGGGTTGATAGAAGAATGATGATTTTAAAAGAGATGGATAAGATTAAAGAATATGTCTCTAACAACTCCAGTTATTGTCAGAGGATCCTTGAACTTCAAGACAAGTTGAGACAAAAAGATTATATCTTGGCTCATGGTTCTCCTGTTGCCTGAAGAGAATTTTCGGTAGGGAAAGCGGATAGACCCAACAAAAACATGTTTGAATTGCTTAAAAAGAAGAAAACTAAAGATTTCATCCCCATGTTGAGAAATAATTCAAGTGGACATGCTATCAATATTGAGGAGAACTTGTAGGAGGCGGTTAGCTTCTTTACTAATGTTTTCTCCGTGAATCCTAAGTGGGAGGATGATATCAAGAGAACAAGAGCTCTTATTGCTCTTAAAATGAGGAAAATGATTCCTACTAGTTTGACCTCTATTTTGGACCTACCCCTATCTACCGGTGAGGTTAGAGAAACCATTGGTAAATTGAAACCCTGCAAGTCTCCTAGCCTTGATGGGATTTCTAATGAGTTCTTTATACTGCAGGTCTCCTAGCCTTGATGGGATTCCTAATGAGTTCTTTATAGTGTTGAGATAATTTTTGACCCCTCTGATTCTCTGGGTGTGGCAAGACGCTGTGAAAAGGGGTTCTCTTTTTGCCTCCATTAACATAGGAGTTATCAAACTTATTAACAAAAAGCAATCCAAGGATGACTTGAACAACTAGATTCCCATCTCTTCTCGGACTTCTATGTACAATATTTTTTCCTCTACCTTGGCCGCAAGACTTAGCCCCATTATGAACTCTATTATCCTTCCTGAGCAAAAAGGTTTTATTAGGGGGAGATACATTTGAAATGCCATCATTTAGTTGTGGGAGGGCATGGATTATGCTAGTGAAAGTAAAGACTACTATGTTTCTAAGATTGAATTTGATAAGGCTTATGATAGAATGGATTGGCAATTTATTCTCCAATCTATGCATGATATTGGTCTTAGGAGTGGTTTTATCAGTTTGTGAGTACTTTGTTTGGGAATGCTTACTCTAAAGTTGCTATGAATGGATACATTTCTTCTCCTTTCAAAATTCAAAGAACCATTAGACAGGGCTGCCCCTTAGCCCCCTTTCTTTTTGCAATCACTAGTGATGTTCTTGACTGGCTTGTTAAGGATTGTATGGATTCTATTGAGATTTGTGGTATTGATATCCCCAATGCCCCCACTCAACTTTGTTTGCAAATGTTTGTTGATGACACTAATATGATTACCAAAGCCAATGAGTTGTATGCTTCTAATTTCTTGAAGTTTTTGGCTTTATTTTGTATTGCTAATGGATCTCAGGTTAATCATAAAAAACTTCCTTTAGATCTTCTAACATGTGTATTCCTTAGCGTATTGCTGATCTTGGTTGTGACATTATTCATGATGGTAATTTTTTCTGATTAATGGGCATTCCTATGGGCTTTCAGTTAACTTTCTCTCAAAGATGGGAGTGGGTGGTGACTAAATTCAGATCAAAGATTTTTAAATGTATTTCTCTTAACCAAAGATTGTCTCACAGGGTTTTTGTTTTAAAACATCACATTCTAACCATTATCATCTATTTTTTGTCTTGTTGGATGCCCACCAAAAGAGACTTGCATTAGATTATTGCTTTGTGTAGGATATTCTTGTGGAATCGTGATTTTCATGGATCTTGTATTCCTAAAGTTTCTTGGAAAATGTGTTGTGTGAAGAAGGAGGAAGGTGGGCTTGGAATTTTGTGTCCTTCCAAGATGGTTCAACAATTGTCTTCTAAGTGGATCCTTAGATCCCTCACTTCTACTGACATTGGGCCTATCTTCTAAAGAGAAGTATTGGTAAATTCCATGTGGAAGGTTTTAACGCTTGGACTAACTTTGATCTTCGAAACTTAATTTGTACTCCCTAGGTTTTTGTTCCTACTGGCAGCAGATTGACATGTAACATGTGGAGATCCTTGATGGCTATAAAAAATGATTATTTTCCTAGTCCTGCTTTTTCCACTAACTTCTTATTTTTTCTGCAAGAATGTCCTTGGACCGATTGGATTGCCCATGAGCAAGATGAACCTTTAAGTATCATTAAAAGTAAATGTACCAAGAAGGGTTTTCATAAGTTCGCTCATCCTATCATAATGGAAGTATTGTAAATAATCATTAGATCTCTAACTTAGACTTTCTATCTATGGCTTGTAAAGAGGCTCTTCTAAAAGTAAAAGAGTTGATTGCTGATAGGTATGGTGCTTGCTTCAGCTACAAGCACATTGACATTACAGAAGTTGCTCAGGACATCTATAAGAATTAGAAGAAACAACTTGGAGATTTCTCTACCTTGGTCAGGAAGGTCAATCAAAGGTGGATGCTCAACTGGACTCATAAACAATGGATATATAGGTTTCAAGCTAATTGGGCTTTCCCCATTGCCCTGAAGCATTGTATTTTATAGTGTCTTATTATACATAAAGGAGTTTGGACAGGTAAGAAGGCCAAGATCTACAATATTAGCAATAGGGAGTGTTACTTTTGTGGCAAGGAGGAGGATCTTGCCCACCACTTCATCTATTGTACCCATTCCCAAAGATTTTGGGGTAAACCACAATGCTGATGGTAGCATAAGCACATATAAAGCAAAATGGATAGCAAAAGGATATGCACATACATATGGCATTGATTATGAGGAAAATTTCAGAGCTATAGCTAAAATCTCTACTATCAAAGCACTTATTGCATTAGCTATAGCAAAAGAATGGATGATGCATCATATGGATGTGAAGAATGCTTTCTTACATGGTGACTTGTAAGAAGAAGTATACATGGACCAGCCACAAGGATATGAGGATTCAACGCACCCAGAATATGTTCGTAGGATGCAGAAGGCTTTGTATGGGCTTAAACAAGTTGATTGTGCTTGGCATGCAAGGATTGCATATTATTTAACCACGATTGGAGTTTCTATGTGTGACAAAGATCACTCATTGTACACAAGGAAGGGTGATTATGGCATCACAATTGTGGCTATTTATGTTGATGAATTAATTGTAGGTGGTGATAATGAAGAAAGCATTAAAGAGTTAAAGCAACTCCTTATGCAAGACTTTGCCATGAAAGATCTTGGTATGCTATGCTATTTTTTGGGCATTGAGTTTATATGTACAAAAGCAGGTATATTGATGTCACAAAGGCAATATGCCTTGAGTATGCTACTAAAGTATGGTAAGGCTGATTGTAAGCCAATTTGTACGCTATTTGATCATAATTTGACATGGGATAATACATTAGGTGAACCATTGGAAAATGCTTGTCACAAAACTATTCTACACATATGCAAAAGACAAGGGAACTATTGGCAAATAATTAGGTGGAAGATCCATACACTTTATAGAATTTGAAGAAAGGGCCAAGAATTACCAAGGTTTGCTAATGACAAGGCTAGACTTCTCAGAATTTCCCATCATAAGAGATAGGTGAAACTAGATATTCTAGAAGAGATGCTAGATAGGAGAATTGCATATAGAACTAGTCTACTCTAGAGTATTTGGTATCTTGGAAGGGTTTCCACTCTCAGTCTCCTCTTGGATCATTGAGGACAATGACCTTTAGAAGCATTAGAGAATGTTACACATAGGTCCAAGTTGGATCATATATTAGTGTGTGTTGGAACAAGAGCATGAGTTGCTAAGGTTCCTAGCTTGTGGGTTATCCTAAGGTTCCACCTCAGAAAGTAGAGTGCATGATAGCCACATGTCACCCTAGAGCACTCTAGAAGCTTTCTAATCTTTGAGCAAGAGGATAAATAGGATGGGAGGAGAGTAGCACATACAACATTTTCAAATCTCTTTGTGAGAAGTTTCCCACATGAAATCACTCAAGAAAGTGGGGGGCTTGCTAAGCAAGGATTCTCCTAGCTTATTCAAACTCTCAAAGAGTCTACACACATGTGGGATCATCCATTCTAAGTACAATGTGTGTTAATATAGATTTGAAAATATTCTCTATATGTTAGCCCTTTTTTCTGTTTTAATATTTTGAGCGATGGTATTAATTTATTTATGGACAGAATTATTGAGGCATCCATCACCAACATGGCTTTAAATGTGTATGCCGATGCCTGTATGTTTTTCAATGCTTTCACTTCGACAAATATTTGGGTGTGTATACCGGCGTAGCCATTGAAATATACATGAAAAAAAGCCCATTCTATTGTAGTGTGATTTACTAATAGACATGCACATAAATAGTCAAATATTTGCATTTTTAAGTCTTAACCATATTCTTGCTAAGATTAGATTCCATGCCTCATAATACATACCACAACTTAAAAATTGTGTGTATCCATTCAAATCTTCATGCCAAAAAAGAATGGGTCTATCAATCAACAATCAAAATTGGTTGCTTCGAGTTTTCTTCACAAATTGATTTCGTGCCTCATAATACATACCAAAACTTAAAAATTGTGTGTATCCATTCAAATCTTCATGCCAAAAAAGAATGGGTCTATCAATCAACAATCAAAATTGGTTGCTTCCGTGAAGAAAATGGGAATCCAGAAGTGTTTTGATGAGTTTTATGAGGGAATAAAAATGACAATAGCCATTGGAAAATCTTATATTTAGGTAGTGCTGTGTGTTGACACACTAGGACCATCGGGGCACTTTTTTCCCTCTTTAGGAGGTTTTATTTCCCCGGCTTGTATATACGCCTATTGCCCTAATGGGCTACTTATCTTTGTACATTCTCTAGTAATACATTCAGTATTGTGTGTTGTACTCCAAGCTTCTTCTTCTTCCTTGAACTGTTCGCGTGCTTTCGCAGACGTCTAACTCCAACAATTGGTATCACAACAGGTCGTCGCTTCATGTAGGGCGTCATCGACACCCCTCCGATTGCAGTCTCAGAATTGCACGAATTTTGGTGAGCATACTCAACATGTTTTCAAGATCAAAACAGCTTCCATGTGTGGTGCCGAAATCGCGATCTGGACTCGTTTCGGCCTCCGAATGCACTATCACAATGCTTGTGCAGGCTATTTTGTCTTTTTGTGCCAAAGTTATATACCTGTTTTGGTTTGCCAGTATAAGCATCTTGAAGTCTACTACAAGTTTAGCAGAGCTCGTCTGGGCAGTTCCTTTCAACTTTTTGAGATACAATCAATTTTCTGCATCAAGGTATTTTAGTCATCAGACAATATGGCTGAAAGCAGTGATGCATTTCGTATGTTGGCTGTTGAGGATAAGTTGGATGGTACCAACTACCAGTTGTGGGCGTATATGATGCGACATGTATTGGTTGCAAAAGGATTGTGGAACATTGTGCAGGGTGTTGAAAAACGTCCTATCACACTAGCAACTGTTACAACTGCAGGTACTGAAGCTAATGCAGAAGGTGTCAAAGATGATGATATTCTGCATATTCCTATTTGTGCTGTAATTTCTGTTGCACCTACTGTAGAGAAAATTTGTTGGGATGGTAGAGATGCCCAGACACATTTATTGATAGCTTTGTCTATCAAACGTGCCATTATTCCTCACATTCGCTCTTGCAAAATAGCTAAGGATGCTTGGGATACACTTACCACATTATAGCAAGCTAGGAATGAGGCTCCTGTTGCTTACCTTCGAAAATAGTTGGAGAGTGAGCACATGAGCGAAGGTGATTCTATGGACAATTTTCTAACAAAGATCAAAGACTTGAAGGAACAATTGATTTTTGCTGATGACGTTATACGAGATAGCTCACTGGTGCAGACCGTTCTGAATGGTCTTCCTGATTCATATCAGAGTTTTGCTTCCACTCTTCAGTTGATGATGAAAGGCAATCCAAATGCCTTGTCATTCGAGCAGTTAGTCTCTATTTGCAGGAAGATCAGTCCAGGCAGAATAGGTCCATTATGCGAGTTGCAGATCAAGCATTTTTGGCTAGTCAGAAGGGCAAAGGAAAATGGAGCTTTTCAATTAATAAGCAAAAATCTGCTAATTCTACACAATCAAAGAGGGAAGACAAAGATGAAAAGAAATCAGAAAAGCAAAATTTTTTTTGCAAGTACTGTAAAGAAAATGATCATATCATAAAGAACTATCCAAAACTGGCTGCTAAAGAGGCAAAAAAGAAAGAGGCTGGAATGGTTGTTGTATAGGCCTCTACACCAAAAACAGAGTCTGCTAATCTTGTGCAGGAAGAAGAATGGGCATTTACTACTGTTTGCAGTTTTAACCCATCTTCTCATGAGCAGTGCATGTCTGCAGTAGACTCAAATTTTTGGTACTTTGATAGTGGGGTGACCAAACATATTACCTCGTAGCGGAGTTTCTTCTCTTCCCTCGAGCCTACCCCTACAGGGAATATTGTTACATGCGCCAACAACTCCTCTTATCTTGTTATGGGACTTGGTAAGATCATTTTGACTACTGCTGATGGTAGTTCTTTCACTTTATCAGATGCTTTATTTGTGCCAGGGATCAAGAAGAACATGTTATCAGTTTCTACATTAGCTAAGATTGGCTTGATTGTGAAATTTGTTGATGAGAGGTGTGCAGTTCATGATCTGTCAAATGACGATGTGATTATTGCTTCGGGCATTTTATATCGTGGGCTGGATAAGCTCATAGACTATGAAAGATCTATGTAGGATTCGACATGTGCAGTACATGATTCTCAGGTTATGTCAGATGCAAAGCTTTGGCATGCACGCTTTGGTCATCTGAATTTTGCTAGTTTGCTACACTTGCAAAAATCTGAAATGATGTCCTCTTTGCCCAAACTTGAGGCACCTGGAAAACATGTTTATGAAGGCTGTATTTTGGTGAAAATGCAGTGTTCCTCATTTCCAAAAGATGGTTCACTTCGGGCTACTCAACAATTGCAGCTTGTACATAGTGATGTCTGTGGTCCTATCCAGACACCTTCTTTTGGAAACTATCTTTACTTCATGACTTTCATTGATGATTTGTCCAGGCATTCATGGGTATCTCCATTGAAGGCAAAGTCTGAAGTGTCCATGTGCCTCAAACAGTTTTTGGTTTTGGCTGAAAATCTATGAGGATGTAAAATGGGCACCCTCCGTTTTGATCGAGGGGAGGAATATATGTCTTCTAATTTTAATGCATTTCTGGTTGAACATGGGATAAAACACCAGTTTATAGTGCCATATACACCTCAACAGAATGGAGTTGCTGAACAAAAGAACAAGTCACTCATGGAGATGGCGATGTGTATGGTCAAGAGTTAGGCTTTACCACATAGTTTCTAGCTTGAGGCTGTCATGTGTGCAGCATATGTACTTAACAGGTGTCCCACTAAAGCGCTGCAATCTGTCACTCCTTATGAGGCTTGGCATGATCGCAAGCCATCTGTTTCTCATCTGCGTGTTTTTGGCTGTTTGGCATATGCATTAGTGCCTAAAAAACATCACAAAACTTTGGATGATAAATCAGTAAAATGTATTTTTGTTGGGTATAGTTCTTAAAGTAAAGGCTATCGTCTGTATCATCCACAGACTAAATGCATTCTCGTCAACCATGATGTTGTTTTTATGGAGGATGCTATTCAGCCATTGCTTTCATGTACTAAGGAGACATCTGTTAGCTCTAAAGGCATGTATGATACTTTGTTGCCTCTTTTTATAGGTGGACAATCTAGTGCTAGTCCTAATGAGGCAACTTCTCAACCTTTGCAGGTTTCATGTGACGATGCACATCATCCCATTTCTGATGCAGATTTACATGATGCACTTGTGATGAGAGAGCTGACATTGAGGAGGCAAAAACTATGCCAAAATGGCTGGTGCAAACTTTGCATGACAACAAATTAGATGCACCTCTCTCATATCGTACTCGATCAGGCTCTCATAGTGCCTCTTTTGCATCATATTGTTATGCTATGACTGCATCTAGTCTCTATGACGAGAATGAGCTTGTTTCATTTGACGAAGCACAAAATTCACAAAATTGGATGGCTAGTATGCAATCTGAATATGATGCTATAATGAAGAATGGTAAAGTTGGTCTTTATATGACTTGCCTCTTGGCAAGAAGGCCATTGGCACTAAGTGGGTTTACAAGCTAAAGCGTAAGCCTAATGGAATAGTTGACAGGTATAAGGCTAGGCTTGTTGCAAAGGGTTATGCACAAGAAAGAGGCATTGATTTTGATGAGACCTTTGCACCTACATGCTGTATGACTACTGTTCGGAGCATCTATGCACTTGTAGCTCATCATGGTTAGAATGTACATGAGTTGGACATTAAAACTGCATTTATGAATGGTGACTTGCATGAAGAAGTGTATGTTTTTCATCCGTGTGGCTTTGTGTAGGAAGGGCATGAAAACCAGGTGTGCAGGTTAAAGAAGGCATTATATGGTTTAAAGCAGGGACCACATGCTTGGTATGAGAAGATACATGCCTATCTGATTGCACATGGTTTTGAGAACAATCCAACTGAAAGCACCTTATATGTTAAGCGTGCTAATGATGTGCTTCTGATCATTGTTGTCTATGTTGACAACATGCTGCTCAGTGGTCCTATTGAGAAGCATATTGCTGATTTTAAGGCTGATTTGCATGCCTCATTTGAGATGTCTGATTTGGGGCACTTGCATCACTATTTGGGCATTCACTTTATGCAAGTTGATGGTGGAATGGCTTTGTGTCAAACAAAATATATTGACACATTGTTGTAATGTTTTGGCCTTGAAGATTATAAGCCTATTGCCACTCCTATGGAGACATGTTTACGATTGAGTCTTCATGATGCTTTAGATGCATTTGATGTTGTCCTCTATCAGCAGGCTATTGGATGCCTCATTTACTTATGCATTACTCGGCGAGATATTCAGTTTGCTGTCTCACAGATGAGCAGGTTTATGCATTGTGCAGCTGTCAAGCATTGGTAGGAAGTTAAGCGCATCTTTCGCTACTTAAGTGGTACTCGACTACTTGGGTTGTTTTATCCCAAGGGGGGATCAGTACTGTTAGATTTGCATGCTTTTTCTGACTCACACTAGGCTGGTTGCTATGACACTCATGTGTCCACTAGTGGCTTTTGCATCATGCTTGGTAGCTCATGTATATCTTGGTTGAGCAAGAAGCAGCCTACTATGGCCACTTCCAGTTGTGAGGTTGAGTATAGGGCAACTTTCACAACAGCTGTTGAGTGTGTGTGGCTCAGACGCCCTTATGGCTGATTTGGGTGTTGGTCAATCTTCTTCCACCACCATCTTCACTGACAGTCAGAGCGCATTGGTAGTTGCGAGGAACCCTGTGTTTCATGCTTGCTCTAAGCACATTGAGGTGCATTATCATTATGTCAGGGAGAGGTTCTCTGTTGGGGAGATCAGCTTGGCATATGTGCCCATGCAGGAGAACATTGCAAACCTTTTCATGAAGGCTCTGCCTAGGGAGAAGTTTGAAGATTTCCGCAAATCTTTGGGCTTACTTCCTTTTCTCGAGTGACTTCCACATATATTGGCACTTCCTTATACATGAGTGCCAGCTACTTGTTCACCGCATCACTACTAGAGGGGATTTGTTGATATATTTAGGTAGTGATGTGTGTGAACACACTAGGACTACCGAGGCACTTTTTTCCCTCTTTAGGAGGTTTTTTCCCCTGGCTTGCATATACGCCTATTTCCCTAACGAGCTAATTATCTTTGTACATTTTCTAGTAATGCATTCAGTATTGTGTGTTGTACTCCAAGCTTCTTCTTCTTCCTTGAGCTGTTCGCATGCTTCCATAGACATTTAACTCCAACAGCTTTGAGTTTTCTTCACAAATTGATATTAGAAATCTTTATAAGCAGTTGCCCCAATCCATCTTCCACAACACGCAAATGTGAAAATAGTTGCCCCAATCCATCTTCCACAACACGCACATGTGAAAATATCAGTTCTCTCTCTAAAACTATCCTGAGAAACTGATACTTACATCCCATGCACATCTCAATTAATTTGTTGTTGCTTATGCCTCCGGATCCAAAATCAACCACTCCAAGACCGCCTTCTCACAAATCATTCCACAGGGCCAAATCCTTCGACTTCTTGGAATCCCCTTGGGGTTTGGCGTCTCTATGGAGCAGCGATGGAACTGGGTGTTGGCTAAACTCGAAAACAAACTTAACTATTGGAGAGGTATGCAAATCAATCTCGCTGGGCGTGCGATGGTCATCAACACGTTCCTCCTCTCCTCTACCATCTATTTCCTTTCTTGTTGGAGACCGAATGAGCAAAGCCTGAATAGTATTTGTAGAAACTTTCTCTGGACGGGCGATCATAACAGAAGGGGGGTGCCTAAAATCAAATGGGCCATCTGCAATAGCCCTAGAGATAGCGGGGGGCTTGGTATCCTGGACATTGGGTGTATGGCTAACAAGCTGGCGGCCAAATGGATGATGAAGGCTTGGTGCAATAGGGAGGCCTCGTGGGCCAAGCTGATCTTCAGAAACAAGAATGAGTTGGCCCTCACGGGGTTCCCGAACTGGAAGAATCTTGACATCATGATCCTGCTTTTCTCCCCGATCCCCGTCTTCCCGAAAGGCTCCAATCTCGTGTGCTCCCTTTGGAAGGGCTGGAATAAAGTCAAAAGCTTCACAAGAATTAGTGAGGACTGGAAGTGGGCGGCCGGAATCAGACAAAACGACTCTATCTGGTTTCCGATACATGGCATCCGGAGTGTGGAGTCGTGGAACATTCAAAATGCCAAGAAGCTATGGAACAAAGGATTCAAAAAATGGAAACACCTCTGGAAACATGACACCAACAACTGGATCAACTTCGAGGATATTGACCCTCGCATAAACATCTCCTACGAAGAATGGAACACTTTGCAAAGCAGATGCCTCGCTTGGGATCGTCACAAGACTCGCCTTCTCATGGGACACGACACACCGAACTCGCTTGGTCTCAAATGGCACAATGGAAATAGCCTACTCAAAATCCCGAGCATCAAAGAAACGGCTGACCTCCAGATCAGCCTCAACAAGAAGTGGTGCCTGTCTTGGACGCGGCTTCGGTGGGACATGAAATTCATGGGTATCTGGCACCCACTTATTGAGATTAAGAAGTCTGTCCTCTTATGGCAAATTCTTCATCGAGGAATTTGGACCAACCATAAGGCTAGCAAACTTTGTGGGATCCCTCCTTGGTGCAAACGCTGCCACCGTGCTATCGAAGATGTCCCACACATGTTCCTTACTTGCCCCAACTCCTACAGAATCTGGCAGACGGTTAGAATGAAAATCAGACTTCAAAAACAGCTTAGCTGGAAACAAGTCCTTCTGGGAGAAGCGATCGGCTGCTCTGCGACACTCTGGAACGCCATCAGAGGGGAAGTCCTGTGGAAAATCTGGCGGGAGAGGTGTGCTCTCAACTTCGGCGATCCCCCCAGGGAGTGGTCGATTGAGAAATCACTATTCCTCCTGGGCAAAAGGATCGTTAACAGTAAGAAGTCCCCCCCCTTCAGGCACCATCAAGTCCTCCTTTTGATCAACAACAAGATCAAACCCAAGTGGGCCCCGCATGAGGGCGATGAGAGGGTGATTAACCTTCTCTGTAATGCAACCTAGGATTCAATCAAGCTTCCCCTGCTTTGTGGGATTTGGGGGGTCCCGTGGGCACTAGTCCCCTTCGCTTGTACCTTTGTTTCTTAATTTAATTCAAGTCCGGGAGAGTAGGCTATTGTCGAACTTCCTTTATATTAAAAAAAAAACTCGGTAAAAGTATTGCTACTAAAATGGGCCCAAAAACGGATGGATCTACTAATTGTTAGGAGATCAATCATAGTTTAATCTTTTTTTATTGCCTTCACTTTCCCATTCTGATTTTCTATGAAACATCGGCTATTTCTTGAAAATTGTAGATCATATATGGTAACAAATTTGATATTTAACTCAAATCTACTTCTCAAATCCATAGACAAGTTTTCCACTACATACTCATATGAGCACCGACTAATGTGGTTCTAACCCACCATCTTGATGAATCTAGTTGTTTTTGCTTTCTTAATAGCTTTGCTTTGGGAAATTAGTAAAATTGTTTTTCCTTCTTAGAATTCAAGATGAATTTGATAATCTATGAATGAAATAGCCATAACTTGGTACCTCCAAATGTGATCGTGCCTGATATTGTTTCAAAGATCTTCTTCAGCCATGTTTAGGCCAATTCTAAGAATTTGATCCTCTTTTAGCTAACATGAAATGATGCTTATAGAAAATTGGTTCAAACTAGCTCAATCAAATGCAACTAAATGTAATAAATGATCGGTTTAGGATAAGGAACATGTGTAAGACTATAACTCGCATAAGAGTCCATGGGAACTCAATCGGAAGTGGAGGAGAAGTGGAAACATAAAGTTTCTAAAAAGACTCTCTCTCTCTCTCTTATGCCAAACGATAAAATGACAAAAAATATTCGTACAAGTGAGGGGGGTGGTCCTAGGTGGTAGCCCACCCTCTTATACCACCTTCTACATTCTAGTGTAAGTAAATAGGAGATTTTATTGAGAGAATAATACAAAATATGGTAATATGAATTGCATTCATGGAACCAAAAATAGTTGATCATGAAAACTTATCTTCTGTTTTACAAAAAACTTCCTCTTTTGTTCTTTTACTGACAACAATGACCAAGATGTTCCATAGTTCCTTTGGAATGCTTGCATCTTGTATACGACCAGTTGGTTCGTCTTATATATGCATAGACAACGAGTACATTACCTTTTGTGCTCATATGTTCCATAGTCATCTCTTTAGCTATTCTGCATTTTGATCTCTATTTTGTAGTAATGGGGGGGCCATGATCTCTTTCATGCATTTTTCCTTCTATATTTGAAAGCTTGACTTCCCTCGGTTTAGTCACAATATAACGAAATTAATTGGAATTTCGGATTAAATGAATTTCCTTGTGTATTAATATAAAGAAATTAATTGGAATTTCGGATATGCACAATACTAAAGAAATCGACCAAAAGGCACTTATCAGCTTTGAAAATTTACCTTTCTTGTTTACATGGCCCATGCTAACATGCCCCATGCTATTATGCCCCAAACATAGGTCAAAGCGTCCTCAAAATAGAGCTTTCTAGTGTCCTGATTATCTTTCTTCATGAGAGCTTACAAATAGATATTGGTTTCTTCTTCATGTATACTAATTTGCATAGCACTCTAAGACTATCTTAAACGCATGCTCTCTACATTTTATCACAAATATTTCAATGGTGGGCTTCTTCAAGAGCTCTCTTTAGCCACACTACATTCTATACCACGCCAAGATAAAAGAATGAGCAGAAATAGCTCTTTGACTTAAAAGAACTGAGAAAATAAGAAAAAGAGAGAACCATTTAGTTTGTGGATGATACAGATAATAGTGTTTGCTTTCAGAACTGTACCCAACAAAAATACATTTTACTACTTTATCATCCAATTTCGTGCAAATTTGTTCAAGCACTAATGCATATGCTAGAGAACCCAAGACACACAGGCGAGCAACAGGTGGCTTGCAACCATGCCAAGCCTCATATGGAGTGATAAAATCCAATGCTTTAGTGGGACACCTGTTAAGTACATGTATTGCACACATAACAGCCTCAAGCTAGAAACTATGTGGTAAAGCCTAACTCTTGACCATACACCTCACCATCTCCATGAGTGACATGTTCTTCCTTTCAGCAACTCCATTGTGTTGACGTGTATATGGCAATGTACACTGATGTGTTATCCCATGTTCAACAAAAAATGCATTAAAATCAAAATGACATATATTCCCTCCTTGATTAGAATAGAGGGTGTCCATTTTACATGCTGACAGATGTTTAGCTAAAACCAGAAACTATTTGAAGCACATAAATACTTCCGACTTTGCTTTCAGTGGATATACCCATGCATTCTTGGAGAAATCATCCAAAAGAAGGTATCTGCATAGGACCACATACATCACCATGAACAACTATAATTTTTTAGTAGCTCAATATGAAACATCTTTTGGGACGGAGGAATGCTGCATTTTGTCCAAAATATAGTCTTCACAGACATGTTTACTAGATGCCTCAAGTTTGAGCAGAGGTTATACCATTTTAGATTTCTGTAGGCATAAAAAATTAGCAAAATTCAGA
Organism: Ceratopteris richardii; assembly: GCA_020310875.1. NCBI lineage: Eukaryota > Viridiplantae > Streptophyta > Polypodiopsida > Polypodiales > Pteridaceae > Ceratopteris > Ceratopteris richardii. The sequence continues at coordinate 34,040,004 of CM035414.1, read as the reverse complement.
TGGCCAAAGCACGCATGCCAAAGCTTTGTATTGGACACAGTCTGAGAATATTGAATTACACATGTTGAATCATTCACATATTTTGCATAATCTATGGGGTTATACAACCCATGATATAAAATATTAGAAGCAATAATGATATCATCATTTGCCATATCATGAATTGTACATCTCTCATCAATAAATTTCACAACCAAGCCGATCTTGGCTAATGCTAAAATTGATAATAGATTTTTCTTGATCCCTAGCATAAATAAAGCATCTGATAATGTAAAAGAACTACCATCAGTAATAGTTAGAATGATCTTACCAACTTCCCTAACAAGATAAGAGGAGTTATTGGTGCATGTGACAATATTCCCTGTAGGGATAGGCTCAAGTGAAGTGAGAAAAATGCACTACAAGATAATATGTTTGGTTGTCCCACTATCAAAGTACCAAACATCTGAGTCTAATATAGACATACACTATTCATGAGAAGATGGGTCATAATTGCAAATAGTAGTAAATGCCCATTCTTCATTCTGCATAAGAGTAGTAGACTCTATTTTAGGTGTAGAGGCCTCTGCAATAACCATTCCAACCTCTTTCTTCTTTGCCTCTTTTGCAGCCAGCTTCGGACAACTCTTTATTATATAATCATTTTCTTTGTAACATTTGTAAAATAATTTTTCTTTTCTATTTTCTTCTCATCTCTGTCATCCTTCTTTGACTGTGTATAATTGGCAGATTTTTGCTTACTAGTAGATGAGCTCCATTCACCTTTGCCCTTTTGACTAGCTAGGAAAGCTTGACCTGCAATATGCATAATGGATTTATTCTACCTAGATTGATCTTTCTGCAATAGAGCAAAGACTAACTCCTTAAATATTAAGGCATTTGGATATTCTTTCATCATCAATCAAAGAATAGAAGCAAAAATCTGATATGAATCTAGAAGACCATTCAGAACAATCTGCACAAGTGAATTGTCAGGCAAGACTTTATTAGTGGAAATCAACTATTCCTTCAAATCTTTGATCTTTGTCAAAAAATTATCCATGGAATCTCCTTCATTCATGTGCTCACTCTCCAGCTGTTTTCGGAGGTAAGCAGCACAATCCTTCTTCCTTGTGTAGTATAAAGTGGTAAGTGTATTCCAAGCATCCTTTGCTGCTTGCAAAAGTGAATGTGAGAAATAATGGCATGTTTGATAGACAAGGCTACCAATGCATGTGCCTGAGCATCTCTTCCATCCCAATGAAGTTTCTCTATAGTAGGTGCAACAAGAATTGCATCATGAAGAAGAACCATAACAATATCACCATCTTCAATGCCATCTCAATCAGCTTTAGTAATTATATTTGCACGTGGAATAGGCCGTTTTTCAATACCCTACATAATATTTCATAGTACTTTTGCAACCAATATATCACGCATCATATAGGTCCATAATGGATAATTGGTATCATCCAACTTATCCTCAATATCCAATATATAAAATACATTACTACTTTCAACCATGGCCACTCACTAAAATACCCTGATGCATAAAAATGTTTGTATCTCAAAAAGTTGAACAAAACTATCCTCAAGTTCTACTAAACATGTAGTAGAGTTTGAGATGCTTATATTGGTGAATGAAACCTATATATATCTTTGGCACAAAAAGGTAAAATTACCCACACATGCACTGTGATAGTGTTTTCAGAGGCGAAAATGAGCTCAAATTGCAATCTCCACACCACAAAGTGAAGCTGTTTTGAACTCCTAATCACCTGAGTATGCTCACCAATTTTCATGCAATTCTGAGATTGTGGCCCGAGGGGTATCCACGACACCCTAGATGAAGTAGCAATCTATTCTTATACAATTGTTGGAGTTCGAGGTATGCAAAAGCACGCAAACAACACAAGGAAGAAGAAGAAGCTTAGACCACAACACACAATACTAAATGTATTACCAAGAGAATGTATAAAGATAAGTCACCCATTAGGGTTATAGGCATATATACAAGCTAGGGAGAAAAACCTCCTAAAGAGGGAAAAAAGTGCTTGATGATCTAAATATATCAACATCTCTCTCTAAAAATATAGATCATGCTCTTCGATAGGTTGTATACCTAATGGTTCATCATTTTCCATAGATAGTAGGGCTCTTCTCTTAGCTTTTCTGGACATGCATGATAAAAATCACCAGATCGCAGCTACTTGTACCGCGGGTGCTTTTCACACATATGTAAATATGAATGTGGATGTTTCTATACATCCACGTATGCATGTAAGTGTGCACGTCTGTGCATGTATATAGATGCATGTATGTATGTAAACATGTGTATACATGCTTATGTGTATGTAAGCATGCATGTGTGTGTATGTATCTATGTAGCTATGTGTGTACGTCTGGATAGAGAATTCCTGTATGCATGGATAAAAAAATCCATAGAGAGACCGACCTATTGTGTATCACGCCTCCGATGGTTTAGGTACGTAACATGTATGTACGTATTGGCGAGGAGAATTCGACTATGTATCTAGCGATGAAATGACGAAGCTAGAGAGGCCGACCTACGATGTATTGCGTGTGTGAAGAGGTCATTTTTCTCCTGATGTCACATCTCTTTCTATTAGATTGTTCATCCCCAGATACAGAGACCCGCGTACCGCATATTACGATTAGGCAGAGAGCATCCGTCCATGCATCGATAAAATGTCAGAGATAGAAGGACCGACCTACCGTATGTTGCTTTGTGTGTGGGAAGCTCTTTTCCGTCATTGATGTAGAATATGATACTATTGAAAAAGTTGATGAAATCGGCGCAAACGTTGTGCGGAATCATTTCGGTAAACTAGACAAAACTATACTGGACAAAAGTATAGATGTTGATGCTGGCCCTTGTTCTGCATAATGAGATCGCGTGTGGTCGAAGAATGAAAAAAAAGGATGACGGTGTTTAAAAGCAGAAAAACAGCAGAAAAAGTCGACTAAAAACACGCAGATTGGATGGCTGGAAGGTGGGTTTCTGGGTTGATTTGATAGTTCGCATAATCTAAGGACCTCACATTTTTGCTTTTCTGCTTTATTGAAACGCAAGCTGCTGAAACAGTTGAAGAAAAATCATGGTATAAGTGGAACGTGATTATACGCGTTTGATTTCTTTTTTAAAAAGAATTTGCTTTTGCTTTTTTGCCCTTTTTTTAAGAAAAAAAAGCTAAGGCATGCGCAGGAGAGCTGCGAAATCGCAAGAATAGAAGCATGTGTACCGTTGAGTCTTTTTATTGCAATTACACTGTCTTTATCACCAACGATGGAGACGCTCGGCTTCATGTTCAAACATGTGTGCCATAGATCTGCTACAAAGATGGAAAGAGAGAGAGAGACAGAGGAGAAAAAAGCCTAGGGATCTTATGCTTTACTGCGTTTGCTTTTGCTTTTATTTTTTCCATTTTTATTGCATAGCAAAGAAAAAAAATGAGCGCATGCGTGCAAGACGAGCAGGAACAACTATGCAAGTTTAATGTCGACTGGACTCTGGAGAATCTTTTTGTTGCAATACGAGTGTATCAAAGACGGTGACGAACACAGTCATAGTCGAGGGAAAAACGAGAGAGAGAGAGAGAGTGCAAACTTTCAATGATGTTGATTCTTTGATTCATCACGATCAAAAGCCGGAACGAGTTGGTGAAGTTAAAGTAGAGGAGACACCTGAGCCGTCAATTATTTATTTATCTATCTTTTTTTTTTTTTGGAGAGTACAATGAATTGGAAATACATTCACACACCCAACCTCATAAGGTTGAGGCACTCATCTTATGTCCAACCAAGACTTGAATTGAAGATTTTGTCCCAGAGATTCAAGGCATCAAACCACTAGGTTATGCGAGCTTGGACGAACAACATCTTGAAGATTTGGGCTACCTTCACACATTGATGATAGTAGCAACAACAAGATTTTGCTTTTCCTTTTGACTGTGCATATACATTCTTCCATCTCTTCATTTTGAAGTATCCGTCATCCCCTTCATCATGATGATTCTAACAATGCATAATCAGTATGGCATGATCTCCAACTAGACGAGAGAGAGAGCCAAAGAGTGATCGTACATGCATAAAACCACAAGTACATTCACGGATGCATAAATACGCACATACATACATGCATAAATATATAAGTATATCAACGAAATAAATTCATGCATAATGAAAAGCTAATGCAAGATCTTCTTTCTACACATACATTTAACATTCAACTTAGAAAGCTTTTTTTGATACACACACAGTGATTTTGGATGCAACCTAAAGATATGTTATATAGTAACATGGAACCTTTTGTCACGAGGAAGGAGATAAGGAAGAGAGCTCATATACACATTCTCACTCTCAAGGAGAAGCACACACACACAGATTGAGGCAAGGAAGAATAATCTTCTTCTTCTTCTTCTTCTATTACAAAAAAAGAAATATACAAGAATGACCTAAAAACAAGAATACAACAAGCGCAATATATAAAGATCAGTACATAAGGAAAAATCTAATGTCCGTGAATGAGTGAGCTGGCAAGGAACAAATGTGCCATCACTCTCGGTAGATAAATATAATAAAGCTCAATGAAGTATCCCTAACATATGCCGACGTGAACACTATACATGTCAGAGAAACGAAAAACTAGTACGTGTCATCCTGGATCATCACATGTTGAGCTTGGTATCTCAACACTCCCCCTCAAGCTCAATGCCATATCTTGTAATCCAAGCATCTCCGGAAACTTCTTCAACTTCTCAGCTCCAAGTGCTTTGGTGAAAATATCAGTAACCTACTCATTTGTTTTCACATAAACAAGATCAATATCACCTGTTAATACCTTCTCTATGATGAAGTGATAATGTATCTCAATATGCTTTGTTCTAGCATGGAAAACAAGATTCCGTGCTAACTGTATGCTGCTAAGATTATCACAATAAATAGTGATAGGCTTTTCCACTTCCACACCTAAATCTACAAGTAGCATTCCTAGCCATGATGCCTCACATGCTGCCATTGTAGCACCTCTATACTCAGCCTCTGTACACAACAAAGCAACAATGGGTTGCTTCTTGCTGCTCCATGTAACAACTGCACTCCCAAGTGAGAATAGAAAACCACTAGTAGATCTTCTATCAGGAATGTTACCAGCCCAATCTGCATCGGTGTATCCACAAACCTGCAAATCTACACTAGCCTCATAAAACAATGCATAATCCAAAGTAGCACTCACATAACGTAGAGTGCGCCTCAAAGCATCCAAATGTGGCTTCCTGAGAACCTGCATAGACTGACTTTCAAGTCCAACAGTATAATTGCACTTAATTACACATCCTCCAAGATCTTCTTGGTCTTGGGTTACTTCTCCTTGTATCATCTGCATGTGCCCTTCTTACTCTTGGAGTCTTGACAGAGGGCAATCCAACCTCCTCATCAAGACTCTTTTCTGAACCACTTGAATCTCCATCAACATCTTCAAAACCTGCACATGTTTTACTACCAACAAAAAGCTTTTCTTTACCTTTCTTGGATGTATTTGATGAATTTGCTGGACTAAAATTTCCACACAATCTTCCACTCCATGGATTTGACTTGGAACTATTGCTTGGTGATGCATCTGGTCCACTCAAAACTTGAGATTATGCACTTTATTTTTCAGCATTTTCTTTGTCATTTGGTTCAAGATTCAGTCCTTCTTTGGCATCTGCATAGAAGCTTGAGATTTCATCAAATATCACATCTCTGCTCACCTTCACCTGTCGTGTGAGTGGATTATAACATTTGTACCCTTTTTGCTCAAGGGAGTATCCAATGAAGACACATTTTTCTCCTTTCGGATCAAGCTTCGTCCTCAACTCATCTGGAACATGTACATATGCAATACAGCCAAAAACTTTCAGATGTGATAAGTTTGGCTTTTTACCTGTAAACTTCTCTTCAGGTGTAACTTAATGTACATCAGCAGTCGGAGTTTTGTTCATGATGTATACAGCAATATGCATAGCTTCTGCCCAATAACAATGATGCATATTCTTCTCAGCCATCAAGGCTCTTGTTATTTCTACAATATGTCTATTTTTGCATTCAGCAAGGCCATTCTGCTGTGGTGTGTACCTGCATGAAAACTAACGCCGAATTCCATGATTGTTTAGAAAAATGTTGAACTCATTTGACAAGTATTCACCTCCTCCATCAGATCTTAATGTTTGAATGTACTTCCCTGTGTGCTTTTCCACCATACCTTTAAAATTCTGGAAGTGTGTGAACACCTCACTCTTCTCTTTCATGAAATATACCCATACTTTGCGTGTATGATCATCAATGAAAGTAACATAAAATTTGTAACTGCCCATAGATGTGGTCTTTGCTGGACCCTAAACATCTCTATGTACTACTTCTAGTACATTCTCACTAACATGCTTGTCATGCAGAAATGATGCTCTTGACTGTTTACCAAATTGACATGCTGCACATACTTTTGCATTAATGCAACTTTGAAATTTGGTAGTCCATGGACAATCTCCTTTGATTGCATCAATTTCAGCCTTTGCAAGTTTGCATGTCTAATCCGTTTGTGCCACATCTCTATAACTGTAATAACTCTTGCACCTTTTGCAAACATGGCTACATTCATTTCAGGAATCTTCACATTTAAGGTGAACATCCTACCCACTTTGTTTCCTTTTGCAACCAATCGTCCATCCTACTTGTACTCTTCAACATATAATCCATCAGCATTGAACCTGACTTGTAATCCCTGGTCGACCATTTGTGTAACAGAAACTAGATTCTTTATTATATTTGGAACATATGTAGCACATTAGCAAGATGTTTTACCTTTCCATCCTCCATCGATAGTGCTATGTTTCCTGTATGCTCAATAGGATGTGATGTGTCATCACCTGTTTCAACATATCCAGGAACTGGCAATTTCTGCAAAGTACTAAACCATTCTGCATGACTGGTCATGTGATTTGAAGCACCTGAATCAACATACCAGACATTATCATTCAATTTTGAAACACTAGCAGACATCATATTCATCATGTGATGTTGAACCATGAACAGCTTCTGAGAACCATCTATACTTGTGGATGCATAATTGTTTTGCTGCCTTCTGTTATTTTGATTCTTCAACCTGCAATCATGTTCAAAGTGTCCATGTTTACCACAATTCCAACATCCTTTACTATCATTACCTGAATCATTTCTTGGGAAATTTCTGCGGCCTTTTTGGCTCCCCCTGCCTCGAAACTGTCCTCTTCCTCTTGCATGATTCTGTTGTTGACCTTGGTCTTGGATACTGTTTCCTCTTCCATTTCCAAAACCTCTACCTCTACCTCTTCCTCTGCCAGAGTAGAATACCTTCTCAAAACTGGGCTTTCCTTGGGAGTTTGAATCCTCACCAAGATTCTTTTCTTCAATAATCAGCATGGATACCAAATGAGCAAAATTCAGAATATTTTCCCTAGTCTGTATAGAAGTTCTGAATTGCTTATATGCTGCTCCTAAACCACGAAGCACACTTCCACCTTATCATCATCATCTACATTCACGCCAATAGATGCAAGTGACTCACATATGCTTTTGATTTTCAGAGTGTAGTCACTTACCGACATGCTCTTTTTCTCTAATGTATGCAGCTCGTTCTTGAGTTGCAATTTCCGTGCCTTTGTATGGGTCTCGTACAATGTGACCAAACTGTTCCAAGCCTCTTTTAGAGTCTTGGCATCCTATATGTGCCCAATCATGCTATCCTGTATGCTAAGAGATAGCCAGTACATTACCTTTCGTGCTCCTTGATTCCATTCCTCATATGCTCTTATTTGTTTTGCAGTCTGATTCCTCTCTGGTAACTATGGAGCATTTTTGTTCTCTCCTTCGATGTATTTCCATTAGCTTTTTCCCATCAAGAAATTTGTTATTCTGAATCTCCAAGCATGGAAGTTATTCTTGTCGAGCTTATCACTCATCAGCTGACTCATTCCATCTGCGTTTTCCATTTCTGCAGCAATTCACAACAGTACAAAACACTACAAGCAACACTTCTTCTTGAACACTATCGCACTATGACGTGACAATTCGATCTTAGAAAAACACAGTTTTCGTGTATCAACGGTACACGGAATCGCTTGAAATTCTGGATCTGAAATATATTAGTGTTGAGGAACACAATGCAAGTTACAAATTCTAAAACTAACCTTGTTATTCTGTGGGCCCTACCTTGCGGGCTCGAAACGGAGGTCAAGATGGCTCTGAAACTTTGATCTGGCAAAAACAAGTGATCCTAAAGGGATAACTCTCGAAAATATTTTGAGGTCTTCTACCTTCACGTCGATTTTTGTAGCAAATGGAGGTCATTTGTGAATCACGTTTTCTCCACGCCTTGCTACGTACTCTTCACCGTTGCCTTCTCCATGAGCTCTCTACAGTCACGCTGGCTCTAATACCATGTCACGAGGAAGGAGATAAGGAAGAGAGATCACATACACACTCTCACTCTCAAGGAGAAGCACACACACATAGATTGAGGCAAGGAAGAATAATCTTCTTCTTCTTCTATTACATAAAAAGGAATGTACAAGAATGACCTAAAAACAAGAATACAACAAGTGCAATATATAAAGATCAGTACATAAGGAAAAATCTAATGTCTGTGAATGAGTGAACTGGCAAGGAACAAATGCGGCATCACTCTCGGTAGATAAATCTAATAAAGCTCAATGAAGTATCCCTGACATATACCGACGTGAACACTATACATGTCAGAGAAACGAAAAACTGATACGTGTCATCCTTGATCATCACATGTTGAGCTTGATATCTCAACACCTTTTTCTCACAAATGCACAAGAAAAGACTTCTATGATGTCTTTTTTGTGCTGCTTTAACAAAATGCCGATAATATGTATAGGAAATTCTTCTTTTTTTCCCCTCAATATTTAGCAATAGTATCAATGATTTTTCTTCCGGTTTCGAAGGCAAACACATGTTGGAGCATTTTCAAAGCCTTTGAATCATAAATATTTTGTTAGTATATTGCCAAGTGAAATAGGCCAAATTTTTTGTTAGTATATTGCCAAGCATGTAGAGAACTCTCTACCAAGCATGTGGAAATGCTTTATTAAGAAGGTGTTGGATGATGATGTTTATGTGTAACAACATGAGAAAGCGGAGGATTTCTAAGCAAAAATTAAAGTGAAAAGAGAAAACGAAAAAACAGGTTGATTAATCATAATGTGCATGTAAATTTTAATCATAAGGATGTTCGCTAATTTGCACACTTGATTATCATTATAAAGCAGTTATTTTGGTTCTCCTGAATGTCGCTAGTTGGGTAAACAGTGAATTCTCATTCAATGCAATCTAAGACATAGATGCTTCCTTTGACTTTGAAATATTCTTTCTAGAAATCAAGTTAACACATTTTCACGCTCTTCTCATACAATGAGTCAAAAGTTTGATTAAGAAAGAATTCATATAGAGATCAACCAACTCAACTCAAGTCGGAAATCTTCGTACTAATCAAAGAGGATCCATATATAAATCAAATTAAGCATTAATTCCAAATAAGTTAAACCTAGATGTTAATCCAAACATCCAAAAGAAAATCATAAATTAATTCATGAAAGCCCTGAACACAACATATTTCCTTAATATCCTTCATTATACTCACCTATCTTGTCCACAAAGACTTGTTTGAGGTATGCGGAAGCACATGAAAGGCACAAGGAAGAAGAAGAAGCTTGGAGCACAACACACAATGCTAAATGAATTACCAAGGGAATGTAGAAAGATAAGTAACCTGTTAAGGTTATAGACATATATAAAAGTAGGAGAAAAACCTCCTAAAGAGGGAAAAAAGTGCCTCGATGGTCCTAGTGTGTTCACACATATCACTACCAAAATATATCAACAAATCCCCCTTGGGAATGATGCAAGGAACAAGGAGCTCGCACTCATGTCTAAGGAAGTACCAAGCTATGTGGAATCAATCCACAAAAGGAAGTAAGCCCAAAGATTTGCAGAAAGCTTCAAAGCTTTGCTAAAAGCTTCAAACTTCTCCTAGGTAGAGCCGTTGTGAAAAATTCTACAACAATCTCCTATGTGGGCATATATGCCAAACTCATCTCTCCAATAGAGAAACTCTCCATGCCATAATGATAGTGCACCTCAATGTGCTTAGTGCCAGCATGAAACATAGGGTTCCTCACAACTTCCAATGTACTCTGACTGTCAATGAAGATGGTGATGGTAGAAGATTGACCAACACCCAAATCAGCCATAAGGCAATCTAAGCCACACACACTCAACAGTCACAATGAAAGCTACTCTATACTCAGCCTCACAACTAGAAGTTGCCACGATAGGCTACTTGTTGCTTAACCAAGATATGCATGAGCTACCAAGCATGAAGCAAAAACCATTGGTGGACACATGAGCATCATAGCAATGAACCCAACAAGAGTAAAAAAAAAACATGTAAATTTGGCGATAGTGATCCCCTCTTGGGATAATACAATCCAAGTAGTCGAGTACCACTCAAGTAGTGAAAGGTGTGCATAAATGCCTGCCAATGCTTGGCACCTCACAACACATAAACGTGCTCATCTTTAAGATAGAAAACTGAATATATGGCCGAGTAATGCATACATAAATCAAGCATCCAATAGCTTGCTAATAGAGAGCAACATCAAATGTATCTCCAAATGCATCTTCAACATCATGAAGACTCAATCATAAACCTATTTCCATAGGAATGACAATAGGTTTAGAGTCTTTAGAGTCTTCCGCCGTCAACTTGCATAAATTGAATGCCCAAATAATGATGCAAAAGACCCAAATTTGACATCTCAAATGAGGCATGCAAATTAGCCTAAAAATCAGCAGTGTGCTTCTCATTAGGACTAGTGAGCAGCATGTGATCAAGATATACAACAATGATCAAAAGCACCGATATGACATAGGTGCATCTAATTTGCTATCTCGCAAAGTCTACACTAGCCATTTAGGCATATTTTTTGCCTCCTCTATATCTGAACTCTCATCAACAAGTGCATCATATAAATATACAATAGACATGGAATAATCTACATCATCATGTGGAACCTGCAAAGCCTAAGAAATTGCCTCATTTGGACAAGCACTAGATTGTCCACCTATAAAAAGAGGAAGCAAAGTGTCATACGCATCTTTGGAGCTAACTGATGTCTCCTTAGCACATGAAAGTAATGGCTGAATTGCATCTTCCGCAAAAGTAACATTATGACTAACCAAAATGTGTTTAGTCTATGGATGATACAGAGGATCTCCTTTGCATTTAGAACTATACCCAACAAAAATACATTTACTAATTTAATATCTAATCTCTTGCATTGTTGTTCATGCACTAATGCATATGCCAAACAAGCAAGGCACACACGTGAGCAAGACATGTCTTGCAACCATGTCAAGCATCATATGGAGTGATAGACTAGAATGCTTTAGTGGGACACTTGTTAAGTACATATGGTGCACACATAATAGCCTCAAGCCAGAAACTATGTGGTAAAGTTTGACTCTTCACCATACACCTTGCCACCTCCATGAGTGACATGTTCTTCCTTTCAACAAATCCATATTCTCTTGAGGTGTATACACCACTGCACACGAATATTTTATCCCACACTCAGAGATAAATGCATTAAAATCAAAAGACATATATCCCCCCAATCAGAATGGAGGGTGCCCATTTTACATGCTGACATATTTTTAGCCAAAACGAGAAACTATTTGAAGCACATAAACACTTTAGACTTTGCTTTCAATGGATATACCATGGCATGCTTGGAAAAATAATCAATAAAAGTCACAAAGTAAAGGTAGCTCCCAAAAGAAGGTGTTTGCATAGGACCAAAAACATCAATATGGACAAGCTGCAATTTTTGCGTAGCTCATACTATACCATCTTTTGGGAAGAAGGGACACTCCATTTAGCCCAAAATATAGCCTTCACAGAAATGTTTATGAGTTGCCTCAAGTTTGGGTAGAGAGGACACCAAATTAGATTTTTGCAGGCATAGAAAACTAGCGGAATTTAGATGATCAAAGCATGCATGTAAAAACTTTGTATCTGACATAGCCTGAGAATCTTGAACTGTACGTATTGAATCATTCACAGATTTTGCGCAATCTATGAGCTTACACAACCCACAACATAAAATGCCAGAAGCAATAATGATATCACCATTTGATAGATCATGAACTCTACATATGTCATCAACAAATTTCACAACAAGACAATCTTGGCTAATGTTGAAATGGATAACAGTCACAAATAAAGCATCCAACAATGTAAAAGAACTACCATCAACAGTAGTCAGAATGATCTTACCAACTCCAATGATAGGATAAGAGGAGTTATTGGCCTCATTCCTTGCCTGGTATAAAGTGGTAAGTGTATCCTAGGCATCCTTTTTTGCAAGAGCAAACATGAGGAATGATGGAATGTTTGATAGACAAGGCTATCAATGCATGTGTCTGAGCATCTGTGCCATCCCAATGAAGTTGCTCTATAATAGGTGCAATAGGAACCGCAACACGAACAGGAACCTAAAGAACATCATCTTCAATGCCATTAGCATCACCTTCAATAATTGTATTTGTAGTTGTAGTAGACGTTTTTCAACACCCTGCACAATATTCCATAGTCTTTTTGTGACCAATACATGATGCATCATATATGCCCATAATGGGTAATTAGTACTATCCAACTTATCGTCAATAGCTAATATAAAAAATACATCACTACTTTCAGCCATGGACACTATCTAAAATACCCTAATGCAAAAAAATGAATGTATCTCAAAACATTGAAAAAAACTACCTTTTGGAGTTCTATTAAACCTATAGCAGACTTTGAGGAGCTTATAGTGGCGAATGAAAACATGTATATATCTTTGGCATAAAAAGGTGAAATTGCCTACACACATGCTCCGATAGTATGTTCACCAATTTTTGTGCGATTCCGAGACTATGACTAGAGGGGTGTTGATGACACCCTACATGAAGCAATGACTTGCTCTGTTACCAATTGTTGGAGTTTGAGATTTATGGAAGCAGATGAATAGCACAAGGAAGAAGAAGCTTGGAGCACAACACACAATACTGAATGAATTACCAAGAGAATGTACAAAGATAAGTAACATGTTAGGATTATAGGTATACATACAAGCCGGGAAAAAAAAACCTCCTAAAAAGGGAAAAAATTTCCCTAGCGGTCCTAGTGTGTTCACACACATCACTACCAAAATATATCAACAATTAAGCCTTCTTTTGCTAATTTGTTATCTATAAATATTGTATCGGTCTCTTTACTTACCACTCTTTGAGCCATATTTTGCAATAAGTCTAGCTTCAATATTTGGTTCCCATCATGGTGTTCAATTTAATTGTAGGATCTTTTCTCATCACTAATGGAATCTCATGGGGACATATGTAATTCAATAGGGCATCAAACTTGAGCATTGCTCTCTTACTAACTCGTGGAACATCTGCTAGATATACTCAATACTCCACCCTTAAGTAACACAAAGGATCAATGATGATCTAACTTATAAGGCCCCCATTGTGAGAAGAAGCCATTGTGAGATTCTAGACATTTATGGAACCCTAAATTTCAAGCTAGATGAGGTCTATGTGTGATTGTTCATGGTAATAGATGATATTTGTGAGGCTAGCCATGAGATTAGGTATGGCATAAACTTGTATCCTATGAAAGAGAAGAATGAGGTATTCTCATTCTTTAAAATATTTTTAGCTATGGATGAAAATTTTTATGGTGATAAGATTTTGACTCTTTGTATGGATCGTGGTGATGAATACATGTCACATGAATTTTATGCTTTTCTCTGTGAGAGAGGTATTACACACCAATGTACAATGCCATATACACCTCAACAAAATTATCTTTTTGAGCACATGAATGGAACAATTATTGAAACGGCATGATGTATAGTTAAAGGAAAGCATCTTCCAAGTAAGTTTTGGATGGAAGTAGTAATGCATATTAAGTTTTGCATGAAAGTAGTAATGCATGCAAACTATGTATTGAACTATTTTTCTACAAAATCCTTGAGATTAATTATACCTTATGAGGCTTGGAATGGGTGGAACCAATGGTTAATCATATGTGCATATTTTTGTTTTGGCATATGCTCTTGTCCCATCAGAACAATGTCACAAACTTGATGATAGAGAAAAGTAATTTATATTTTTTGGATATGATAGTGAGAGAAAAGGCTATCGCTTATACCATCCTTTTAAGGAAAAATTCTTTGTAAGTTGACATGTATTATCTTAAAATTCATATTATCCTTTACTTCAATGTGAATTTTAGTTAAAAATTAGCTCACAAGATGTGTTTGATCCAATCACAACTTTGTTTCGAGTGGTGTGTGACTATGGCCATGTACACCATCCAAATGAGGTTCAAAGAGCTAAAAATGTTCAACCAAATATGGATAAACAATTTTACCCAAACATCGATGGAAATTCAAGAAATGTATAAAGAAATATGCCTAGAAGTTCCAGCCAAAGTTGACTTAAAATATTTAGCTAAACATGGTTGAAAATTCTTGAAATTTGCAAACACATATGGCTACAATTTAGCATGATATTAAGTCCAATTCTTATGTACATTTGATGATGTATTACATGAGGAATGCATGTCTAACAAGGATGAATAATGTATGCCAAAATGGCTACAAAAGACATTGCAAGATAGCTTTGGTAGAGCATGATCGAGCTCTCTGTTGGTGCAGATCAATCACCAATTGAATGTTTGAAGACTAAAGAATGAAGGATGAGATCAATCCTTGAAGCTTGGAAGAAGGATACATTCAGAATATATGAGGAATGTACACATATGTACATAGTTCACTTAGATCTTTGATTAGTCATAGACTTGTACAAATTTATCTATAAATACCTTGAAAATGTCGAGGCGTGATATGAGAGCATATGTAAGAATAGATAGAAGTCAAGAAAGAGTAAGATAGATGTCATGAGACATGTGAAAAGTTAGTTGAGTTTCCTCTCATCACTCAACTGTAACTTTCTGAGTAAATGAAGAAATATTGCGCCCGATCTTTTCGTGTCTGCTCCGTCTGTGTTTGATCAATTGTGAAATCCTTTTGAGGATATCTAAGTTGATAGTTAATGAGTCTGTGACCTGAGTTTCAGAGTCTAATTGCAAACAGGCTAGGAGAATTGTTAGTAGGAACATTCATATGTGTTGAGTGTTCACAGTTCTCTGAAACAGGCGCAAATTTTGATCTTAATCTTTTGGTCAGTTCTCACTCCATAGTTTAAAGTTTTGTGCAAGCAAGCACTTAATCTTTAAGTTGGAAGATAATCTACTCGTGACTAGAAGCATTTGCTTAAACGGGTTTTGTACTGAGAGAATTAAAGTTAAGAAGTTAGGGGTGTCTAAATCGACTTCTCAGAAGTGCAGATTCAGACATAGGTAACTTGTGAAGTTGATTTCTCAAGTTATACTAAACCTTTTGAAGAACTTTAACTTGGAGGAGGTGCGCAATCTCTAGGCGACTCTCCATACAAAATTTCATAGAAAAGTTTACATGTTTGATAGGTCAATGAGAAGAAATTGTGCAGCAGACTTTCTGTGTTTTATCTTCTTCACAGAATTTCTTAACTTGTGATAATTTGGAGAATGGACCTATAATTTGGGAAAGATTTTGACTTACTCTTGACATAGAGGTGTTCTAAATTCAAGAGTAGGTTGTTCTTTTGGAGATTAACACTCTCCATCAGTGGTATCAAAGCAGGAGACACCAAATCAAGGAAAGGAGGATCCCGACTGCTGCAGATTCAAGAAGTTCAACAATTGAAGAAGTAAAAGGTGAAAGTTTGAAGGCAAAGCTTGTGGAGGAGACCATACGACATCAAGAAGGACAAAAGGATTCTAATTCGAAGTAAAGGTACATATATTGTTCATAAAGCTTGAAGATTTCAATACACAGGTGGACACAAGATGGGAGATTCTCTACAGATAGAGAAATTGGATAGGGAAAACTATCCTGCATGGTCAATGAGGATGGAAGCTCATCTTATGAGCAAAGATTTAATTGCTTACATCACAGGAGAAGAAGAGAAGCCACAGTTTAGAGATCCTAGTGTTCCAACTAGGGAAGAGTTAGCAGATTTGAAAAATTGGATGAAGAAAGATGCTCAAGCAAGGAGCATTATCTATATGGGAGTCAATGATTACTTGTTACCTCATATTCGAGGTCTTGAAAGTGCAACTGATATTTGGAATGCTTTGGAGGAGCATTTCCAGAATACTACAAAGTCAAGGAAGGCATCTCTATGGGCAGAGTTTACAACCTTCAAGAAGAAGGCCTCTCAATCTATTTCAGACTATGTAACAAGGATGAAAGACATTGCAGATGCATTAGGAGCTGTTGATGAAGACATTGAGGAGGATAAATTGGTAAGGCAAATCCTTACAGGTTTGAGAGGTGATGACAAATGGAAGCCATTCATTTTATCTACAGAATTATCACTTGATCATTTCACTCCTGATTTAAATCAGTTGCTAGGTCATATGCTAACATTTGAGCAGGATGTTAAAGGAGATGGTGATAAGAGTGCAGGTCATGCAATGTACTCAAAAGACAAGAAGAAGAATAGCAAAGGAAAGCAACAAGCAAGTGAAGATGAAGGTACAACTAGTCAAGCCAACTTCCTAAGAGGAAGAGGAGGTGGCAAAGGCAGAGGAAGAGGCAGGAATAACAAAGATGGAGGCAAAGCTTGCTGGATTTGTGGTAAGACAAATCACTTAGCTAATGATTGTTGGCATAATACTCAGAGTAATGGTGGATACAACCAAAATTATAACTAAGGCATGGTTGAAGCTGCAAAGGAAGTAATTTGGCTCAAGACTTTGATGAAGAGTTTTGACATTGTGCATGGGGTACCAATTATATATGGAGATAACATGAGTTCATTGTATTTAGCTGCTAATCCTGTTTTTCATGCCAGGACCAAACACATTGAGATACAGTATCACTTTCTAAGAGAGAAAGTGATGGATAAGGGGATTGAAGTCATACATACTTCAACAAAAGATCAGATAGCTGATATGCTTACAAAGAGCTTGGATGGACCAAAGCTACAGAAGTTTAAAGACATGGCAGGTATAAAGAAGAAAGGAGAAACCTCAATTGATGATTGAGGGGGAGCTGTTGGTGCAGATCAATCACCAATTGAATGTTTGAAGACTAAAGAATGAAGGATGAGATCAATCCTTGAAGCTTGGAAGAAGGATACATTCAGAATATATGAGGAATGTACACATATGTACATAGTTCACTTAGATCTTTGATTAGTCATAGACTTGTACAAATTTATCTATAAATACCTTGAAAATGTCGAGACGTGATATGAGAGCATATGTAAGAATAGATAGAAGTCAAGAAAGAGTAAGATAGATGTCATGAGACATGTGAAAAGTTAGTTGAGTTTCCTCTCATCACTCAACTGTAACTTTCTGAGTAAATGAAGAAATATTGCGCCCGATCTTTTCGTGTCTGCTCCGTCTGTGTTTGATCAATTGTGAAATCCTTTTGAGGATATCTAAGTTGATAGTTAATGAGTCTGTGACCTGAGTTTCAGAGTCTAATTGCAAACAGGCTAGGAGAATTGTTAGTAGGAACATTCATATGTGTTGAGTGTTCACAGTTCTCTGAAACAGGCGCAAATTTTGATCTTAATCTTTTGGTCAGTTCTCACTCCATAGTTTAAAGTTTTGTGCAAGCAAGCACTTAATCTTTAAGTTGGAAGATAATCTACTCGTGACTAGAAGCATTTGCTTAAACGGGTTTTGTACTGAGAGAATTAAAGTTAAGAAGTTAGGGGTGTCTAAATCGACTTCTCAGAAGTGCAGATTCAGACATAGGTAACTTGTGAAGTTGATTTCTCAAGTTATACTAAACCTTTTGAAGAACTTTAACTTGGAGGAGGTGCGCAATCTCTAGGCGACTCTCCATACAAAATTTCATAGAAAACTTTACATGTTTGATAGGTCAATGAGAAGAAATTGTGTAGCAGACTTTCTGTGTTTTATCTTATTCACAGAATTTCTTAACTTGTGATAATTTGGAGAATGGACCTCTAATTTGGGAAAGATTTTGACTTACTCTTGACATAGAGGTGTTCTAAATTCAAGAGTAGGTTGTTCTTTTGGAGATTAACACTCTCCATCACTCTCACCATGCCATTAGGGGAAAAAATGAACCCTGCATGGGCCTTTTAGATTAAGGGGTGATTAGTGATGGACCAATGAGAGGAGGGTGGTGACCAAAGTCTAGGGCCTCAATCAAGTAGTTTTCCTTGGTTTTGTATGCATGGTTATGTGACAGGTGGTTCACATGGTTTTCTCCTCCACAGAGACATATGTGATGTGAGTTATGCATATGGATATGCAGGTGTCATCCTATTGGTGATAGAGTATTGTTTCTAGTCTCTTGTTACATTGCTAGTCTCTTGGATTGCCAGCATGGTGTCTTCTCGGTTTGATGGCACTGACTTTCCGAGATGGAAAGCTCGGATGTGGCATACATTGGTTCGTGCAGGGTTACATATGTATGTGCATAGAGATGCACAGAGGCCTCGTGACATGCCCGGCCATGTATGGATGGATATGGATGCATTGGCCAGCTCCACTATTCCATTACAGCTTGTGGATTCTATATATGAGTCTGTTATGTATGAGGAGATGAGTAGAGCATTATGGCAGAGACTACATGATATGTATGCGAGTCCATTGGCTCATGTGAGACATAGATCACATCGACGACTTCGATGTTGGCATTGTGGTCATGAGGGCCATATTCGACGACATTGCTTTAGGCGGATGCGATGACGACGTCAGAGATATGCACGTGATGCAGGTCAGGTAGTGATTTCAGGAGAGTCTATGGCAGTTGATTATGCCAGTGATGGTGATATCACTTTCTCCTATGGTTCATCTCATGATTCCTCTTGCTCATTAGATAGCACACATATGGCTTGGTTGCTTGATGCATTAGCCAGTTTTCATGTTACTCCACATCGTGAGTGGTTTTGTCGATTCTCAGGTGAGAGTTGTGGATGTGTGCACTTGCCTGATGATACGACATATGACATTGAGGGTGCAGGAGATATATGCATTATGCTACCTAGTGGAGCATCACTTATACTGAGACATGTACGTAATGTGCCTTCATTCCCTATGAGCTTGATTTCAGTTAGCCAGTTACAGGAGAGCAGATGTTATGCATTCCTTGGTGAGCATCATTTTCAGTTGCAGTTGGGACAACTTATGCTTGTCAGAGGTGCCAGGATTGGGCACATGTATCCACTACAGATACTTCATGTGAGAGACAATCTCGTCTCAGTGGGAGTTCAACCTTATGTGCGATGTGAGACTCGTCATGTCTCATTTTGTCTACGTACAGATAGGTCTATGGACATTCTTGATGCACATGTATGGCATGATTCAGATGCTCAGATGGATGCACATGTAGAGCATGTTTTGGACGCTCATGATGCTTATATAGAGCATGCTTTTATTGATCATATGGATGCTCTTATAGAGCACACTTTGGATGATCATTTGGATGCTTTAGAGCATGATATGGATGCTAATGTAGAGCATTATGATGATACTCAGTTAGAGTTTGATCATCAGTTTGACCTTGGTATTGATCTTGTGCAGCTAGCTCATATGGAGCATGATGATACACTTGGTGTGGTAGAGCAGGATAGCTCTTATGATACACAGTGTATGCCAGAGCATACTAGCTCTCTGGGTGCACAGCTAGACACATCCTTGGTTGAGAGGATGACTAATTTACATGTTGATGAGTCAGCTGTTATGCAGTCATTCTTGGATTTGCTCATGCCAGACGTTGACACAGATATATCAGGACATGTTGGTCTTGACGATGGTTCTTTGGATGCCATGGATATAGACATGGCTGACATACTTAGGTTAGCCAGTATAGCACAGGTTTCGTTAGCATTCGGGAGTCTGATGTATGAGTTGTTATGCTCAAGACCAGACATTGGAGTTGCTATTGGAGCATTTGCACTTATGGATATGATTCCACATTTGTTACAAAGCATTCAATCTACTTGGGAAAAGATTCAATTTTAGAAGAACCCTCAACCTATGAAGAGGCAAATGGAAACCCTAATTGGGAAAAGGCCATGAAAGAAGAAATAGATGCATTGAAGGAGATGGACACTTGGGATTTGGTTCCAATGTCACCAAATCAAAAGGTAATTGGTATATAAAGTTAAAAGAAATTTAGATGGATCATCTTGTAGGTACAAGGCAAGATTAGATGCCAAAGGATGCTCACAAACTCATGGTATAGACTATGAGGAAACATCCTCACCAGTTGCAAAGATGACTACAATAAGAACATTGCTAAGTGTATCTAAGGAATTGGAGACTCTTCCAACTTGATGTGAAAAATGCATTCTTAAATGGTTGGATAACTAAAGAGGTATACATGTCACAACCACCAGGTTTTGAAAACACTAATCATCCATCTTATGTTTGTAGACTTAAGAAAGCATTGTATGGATTGAAACAAGCTCCTAGAGCTTGGAATTATAGGTTGGTTACATATCTTCAAGATCAAGGGTTCAGACCTAGCAACTCAGATCCTTCTCTATTCATGAAAAGGGATCACAATGAGGTTATCTATCTATGTGTATATGTAGATGACATTATTATGACAGGTGATGATGCAAATGGCATTCAGAGGATCAAGGGACACATGCAAGAGGAGTTCAAAATCAGTAACTTAGGTGAGCTTGCATATTTCCTAGATATGCAGGTGATATACACACATGAAGGAATGTATTTGACTCAGAGACGATACATTCAGGATCTACTTTTCAAGTTCAAAATGGAGAATGCTAAACCTGCAGGTACACCTTTGGAGATGAATCATAAAATTAGTGTTCATGAAGGTGAGAAAATTGAAGACATTAAAAATTATCAAAGCTTGGTAGGTAGCTTGATATGTGCTACTCATACAAGGGCAGACATCTCACATAGTGTGGGAGTGCTAAGCCAATTCATGCACTCTCCAAGAAGACCACACATGGATGCAACTAAGAGAGTACTTAAGTATCTCAAAGGTACAATCAATGAAAGTATATTCTATCCTTACTCTTCATATTTGGATATCAAAATCTATTCAGATGTAGATTGGGCAAGACCGAAGGATGATAGAAGAAGTACCTCTGGTTACTTAGCATTTAAAGGTTCAAAGCTAGTGTCATGGAGTTCAAAGAAGCAACAATTGCTTTATCCTCAACTGAAGCAGAATACAAAGGTTTGACCATAGCAACTCAAGAGCCAATATGGTTAAAAGCATTGTATACAGATTTGGGACTTGTGAGTTCCAAACCTCACATATTTGGAGATAATGTAAGTTCCATGCATTTAGCAACAAACCCTATTTTCCATGCAAGAATCAAACACATAGAAGTTCATTACCACTTCATTAGGGAGAAGCTCATGGCAAAGGAGATTGACATTTCTTTTGTTCCAATTGAAAAGCAAGTAGCAGATATATCACTTGATGGAATAAAGCTTTGAAGATTCAAAACTATGATAGATATTCAACCTATTAGAGAATGAAGACTCAAGCATACTTTAGCTTGAGGGGGAGCTATTGGAACATCAATCTTACACTATTCTTGAGGTGGATTTGATCTACATCAAAAACTATCGCTTGGATTAAGTTGAAAGAATATCAGTTGGAGATTTCTTTTATTTACGCTCATTTATTGTATTTTTCTAAAAGATTTTTCATGGATATTTTACCATTGTAAAAGGCTTAAGCTTTCCACATATAAAATTAGAAAAAGAGAACCCAACTCCCACGAATTTGTGGTAGTTTTGTTGCAATCAATCAAGCAATCAATCATCTAAAAGTAGATCAAACTAGATCTTCACTTTTCCTAGATTATAGGAAAGTGAATTCATTCCCTCCAAGAACTCTTACCGCCTTCATTTGAATTCAAAATCCACTTGTAGACGTTGTGGAGCACTTCTAGAGTCTATATAAAGACTTCAAATCACTTGTAAAATACATGGAAGCAATATACATATACTTGTGACCATCATTGTCTTGCTCCTTCATTTTTCCCCATCATCTTCTTCAACAATAGTAAGTTTGTAGAGGTGTCTGCTCTCTCTATAGAGCTTCAAATTGTATGTGAGATGGATCATTGAAAATATATTAGTTTATAGTTTATGTGTGTAAAGTTTCATAGCATTTGGTTGAGTAGATTGAGAGAAATCTCAGTTTTTTTGTCTCAAGGTCAATCTCTGCGTATTCTTGAAAATAGGTGGTACCACTGTTGAGTGTCTTGTTCATTCCAAAAGCTTATTTTGCTTATTCCTTATACTCTTATGCATTCTATACACTCAACCCTATGTGTAGCACTCCCATAAAAGGAGTTTTTCTAATTGTAATCATGCTGGTTCCTTTGAGCATTTGAAGTTCATTGTATCATCCAAAGATAATAAGTTTTTTGAGCTAGTCGATGTGCAAACCTATTTGTTTTGTATTGACTCTGTCTCCTTCATGCTCCAAAGTACATAGTGAATTTTATTGCACTTATCACATGCCTATAAGGTCTTTTTGAGTCTCCATAAGCTCAAGGGATTGTCTTCTGCCGATTGGCTGGACCAAACTTCGTCGCTTTGCAACTCACTTTTCTACCTCCTACAAGCTTCTCCAAGTTCTTTCACCATGTTTATTCTATTTTATCTACTAAAGTCAATTGCTTTTTCAACTGAGGGGCATGTTATGAATTATGGAATGTGTTGGATAAGGAATTGTTGGAGTGTTAATTTATTAATGTATTAATGTGTTTTGTTGTTTTTGATATAGCAGGTGAATGTGCATGAGGGCGTGAAAGGATGGACATCAATAATCAGATTCATATTTTATATAGTTTGTAAATAAACCCATGTAGAGGGTTCTATTTTTACACAATAAGTAAAATTAGTGTTTAGGATAGTTATCATTGTAGACGACGACTTCTGCTATTAAAAGCAATGGCTCTCTACAAAAGAGACCAACTTTTACTTTCACGCATGCTTTTTGAAGCCGCTCTCATGTAACCACTATTTTCCACTTAATAAAAAAATCCTATAAATACATGCACTCTGTGGACTATCAAAATAGAGTGCATGGGGAGAGATTGCACCCAATACTATGTTCTGCCATGTCTCCAGGCACATCTATTTTTTTGTGTGTTTCCAACATTTATAACCTTTGTGTGTGCATGAATTGAGATCCTCATAACAAAAGATCAAGAAATCTAAGTTATCTTTCTTTTTCTTGCATTTAGCTTGCTCCTTCTAGACACCATAGATTTGTGGCAATGATTGGTATGGATATCATTTATATAATCCCTATATAGAATGGATAAGGAAATTTCAAAGCACAATTACGCATTCAGGCATCCCTAAGAAGTTTTGGTAGGATTATATGCATAGTTGAGCATACAACTAAAGTGTATATATATATATATATAGATATACATATATATATATATATATGTGTGTGTGTATGTATGTATGTATGTATGTGTGTGTATGTGTACGTGTGTATGTATGCTCAACAAAGGACAATGGAATCTCAAAGAATCATGATGGTCCAAACTTCCAAACTCAAGTTCAAAGCATTTACATGGATAAGCCTCCTCATGCAATGGATCAATGAATGGTTGTACTGTTGGAACATCAAGCTTACACTATGCTTGAGGTGGATTTGATCTACATCAAAGGCTATCGCGTCGAAAGAATATCCGTTGGAGAGTTCTTTTTCATATGCTCATTTATTGTATTTTTTGAGAATATTTTGATGGCTCATTTACCGTTGTAAAAGCCTTGAGTTGTACACATGTAAAGATACAAATATAGGGCCAAAATCCCACGAAATTTTGGTGGTTGAAGTTGCATTCAATCAAGCAATCAATCACCTAAAAGTAGATCAATCAAGATCTTCACTTTTCCTAGATTGTAGGAAAGTGAATTGATTCCCTCCAACAACCATTCCCACCTTCATTTGAATTCAAATTCAAGTTGTAAAAGTCGTGGAACACTCCTAGAGGCTATATAAGGAGTTGAAATCACTTGTACATTACATGGAAGCAATATACATACACTTGTGACCATCATTGTCTTGCTCCTTCAATTTTCTGCATCATCTTCTTCGCCAACAGTAATCTTGCAGAGGCTACTGCTCTCTCCTCAGAGCTCCAAATTGAGTGCAAGAGGACTCATTGGAAAGGTATCAGTGTCTAGTTTATGCCTGTAAATTTTCAAAGCATTTGAGTCAGCAGATTTGGAGAAATCTCAGTTTTTCTGCCTCGGGGTCAATCTCTGCGTATTCCTGAAAAATAGGAAGTACCACCGGTGAATGTCGCATTCATTCCTATAGCATATTTTGCTTATTCCTTATACTTTTGTGCATTCCATACACTCAACCCTATGTGTATCACTCCCATAAAAGGATTTTTTCTAATTGTAATCACGCTGGTCGCTATGGGCATTTGAAGTTCACTGTCTCTTCCATAGATAGTAAGTTTTTTGAGCTAGTCGACCCGCGAACCTATCTGTTTTGTATCGACTCATTCTCCTTGATGCTCCAAGGTACATAGTGTGTTTCTTTGCACTTATAGCATGCCTATAAGGTCTATTTGAGTCTCCAAAAGCTCAAGGGCTGGTCTTGTGCCGGTTGGCTTGACCAAACTTCATCGCTTCGAAACGCACTTTTCTACCTTCGACAAGCTTCTCCAGGTTTTTTCAGTGGTATCAGAGCTAGTTCAAGATGGGTGACGGCTTTCCCTCAATGATCGAGAAGCTTGATCGACACAACTACGCGGCTTGGCAAATCAGAATGGAGGCCTACTTACAAGGTAGAAATCTTTATGGAATTGTAGCAGGTGATGAAGCTATGCCTATTCCAAGATCCAAAGGAGGACCTACACAAGAGGAGACAGATAAGCTCACACTTTGGTGCGCAAGGGATGCTCAAGCAAGGTCGTACATACTAAACTCTATCTCTGACTTTCTATTACCACATATTAGAGGATGCAAGACATCTCAAGAGACTTGGGATGCCCTGGAGACTTTCTTTTCTGCTAGTACCAAAGCAAGAAAGAATCATCTTTGGAACGAGTTCAACCAAATGAAGAAGACACCTAAACAAACCATCACAGAGTTTGTTACCAAGGTCAAGGAGGTTGCGGATCAGTTAGCATCCATTGGAGAGCTGATTGAAGAAGAGGTCATCATGAGGCAAATTCTCAACGGCATTTGAAGTGATAAGCAATGGCAATCCTTCACGACGGCTTACGATCTCATCATGGATGTGCAAACTCCAGACTTCAACATCTTTCTTGGACAACTCTTCAATCAAGAAGCCAATAATAGCATAAAGGAAGGTAACTCTTATCATGGTAGTTCAACTAGTGCTCTATATGCAGATAAGAAGGATAAGAAGCAGAAAGGCAAGAAGAAGGAAGAAGACGAAGAAGAGACATCCCAAGCCAACTTCGCAAGCAAGAGCAAGTGGAAAGGGAAGAAGAAAGGACCAAAGCAAGACAAAGCCAAAGGTCAGAATGTTCAACCTTGTGCCATATGCGATAAGACCAACCACACCACTCAGAATTGCTGGTTCAATGGGAAGACCCAGAAAGGAAGTGGAAGAGGTGGATATGGCGGCAATAGAGGCAGAGGTGGACACAACTTCAACAACAACAATAGAAGCTATAATAGAAGGGACTACAACAATTATTCAGAAGATCAACCACATGAAGAATCATTACTTCTTATGAACCTAAGCCACAAAGAAGGTAAAGAAGATGATCATTTGTTCTACATAGATTCAGGATGTTCGAATCATGTTGCAGGCAACATTGCTCTTCTGTCTGACACCCGTAGGCTGCACGAGTACACACCCAATAGCATAATTGGATGCATCAACATGAACATGGAAAGGCTCTGTATATATCACCTGCATACCTAGGAAATATGTGAGCTCACCTAGGTCACTGATTTTGAACTCCTCTTGCATGTGTCTCTTGATCCTTTGAATGCCATTTAGATCATCACCTGTCACAATAATATCATCTACATATACACATAGATAGATAACCTCATTGTGATCCCTTTTGATGAATAGAGAAGGATCGGAGCTGCTAGCTTTGAACCCTTGGTCTTGAAGATATGTAACCAACCTGTAATTCCAAGCTCTTGGAGCTTGTTTCAATCCATACAATGCTTTCTTAAGTCTGCAAACATAAGATGGAGGATTAGGGTTTTCAAAACCTGGTGGTTGTTACATGTATACCTCTTCACTTATCCAACCATTTAGGAATGCATTTTTCACATCAAGTTGGAGGAGTCTCCAATTCCTTGCAGCAGCTACACTTATCAATGTCCTGATTGTAGTCATCTTTGCAACTGGTGAGAATGTTTCCTCATAGTCTATACCATGAGTTTGTGAGCATCCTTTGGCAACTAATCTTGCCTTGTACCTGCAAACTGATCCATCTGAATTTCTTTTAACTTTATATACCCATCGGCAACCAATTACCTTTTGATTCGGTGACATTGGAACCAAATCCCACGTGTCCATTTCCTTCAATGCATCTATCTCTTCGTTCATGGCCTTTTCCCAATTAGGGTTTCCCTTTGCCTCTTCATAGGTTGAGGGTTCCTCTGAAATAGAGTCTTTTGCCAAGTAGATTGAATGCTTTGTAACAAATGTGGAATCATATCCATACCTTTCTGGTTGTTTCTTCTCTCTTGCTGATCTTCTAGGTGCTTGTTTGGAGCATTCTCCAACCTCTTGCATCTTTGCTTTGCCTCTTGACTTCCATAGCTTGTAATCCCTTTCTCTTTCATCTTGGTCATCGTCTGTATCACTTCTTGGATCCTGGACCTGTGTATCATGCTTCCTTCCTAATTGATGAGAGTCAGAATCAAGATCATATGGTAGTGTTACCTTTTGTTTGTCTTCATCATACCAAGACCTGTGTTCTTCAAACACAACATCTCTACTTGTAGTGAATTGCTTGGTTGAAGGATTGAAGAACCTGTAACCCATCTGAGTTGAATCATATCCAATAAACACTGCCTTTGTTGCCCTTTCATCTAGCTTACCTCTTATTTGTGATGGTACATGAACATAAGCTAAACAACCAAAAACCTTGCAATGTCCAAGACTAGGTTTTCTTCCATGCCATGCTTCATAAGGAGTCATACCTTGAAGTGATTTGGATGGTAGTCGATTGACAAGGTACACTGCAGTTGAAATAGCTTCTGCCCATAGATAATGTGGCAACTTCTTCTCTTCAAGCATTGTTCGGGCTGATCCAACCAATGTCTTGTTTCTCCTCTCTGCAATTCCATTTAGTTGAGGAGAGTACCTGGTAGTCACTTCCCTTTTGATACCTTTATCCTGCAAGAACTCATCAAAATCTTTGGAGAAGTATTCTCCCCCTCCATCAGATCTGAGCTTCTTTAGTGATCTACCTGTATGATTCTCCACATGCGCAAGATACTTCTTGAAGCAATCAAACACTTCATTCTTACTCTTGATAAAGTATAGAACAATCCATCTACTATGGTCGTCAATAAATGAGACATAATACCTTGATCCTGCCAATGAAGGTTCTTGACTTGGTCCCCATACATCTGTGTGTACTAAGTCCAATAAGTTGTTGTGGATGTAGCCTTTGTGGTTGAATGGTTGTCTTTGTGCTTTCCCAATCTGACATGCATCACACCTGTTGATCATGTGTTGCTTTGATATGTTCGGCAGTCCTAGAACACTTTGATCCCTGCATATATCCTTCAAGGTTCTTTCATTCACATGAGCAAGTCTCTTATGCCACACTTCAAGCTCACTTAGGGTTTGAGACCCAAAGTTGAATAGAGCTATGTTCCTGGTATCTCCTACTTCAAAAGTAAAGAGCCTACCATGCTTCTCACCTCGGGCTATCTTCTTGAAGCCTTGACATGGATCTTCCACAAAAGCTCCATGTTGGGTGAACCTAACTTGCAAGCCTTTTTCAACTATTTGGCCTACACTGATTAGGTTTTTAGTGATAGTGGGTACATAGAGAACCTTACTCAGAATGTTTGTCCTGCCATTGGAAGCTTTGACATTACCAATCTTCTCCACATTGTGCTTTGTGTCATCCCCTATTTGCACTTCATGTCTATGCTTTGTCTTGCTCCTTCAATTTTCTGCATCATCTTCTTCGCCAACAGTAATCTTGCAGAGGCTGCTGCTCTCTCCTCAGAGCTCCAAATTGAGTGCAAGAGGACTCATTGGAAAGATATCAGTGTCTAGTTTATGCCTGTAAATTTTCAAAGCATTTGGTTCAGCAGATTTGGAGAAATCTCAGTTTTTCTGCCTCGGGGTCAATCTCTACGTATTCCTGAAAAATAGGAAGTACCACCGGTGAATGTCGCATTCATTCCTATAGCATATTTTGCTTATTCCTTATACTTTTGTGCATTCCATACACTCAACCCTATGTGTATCACTCCCATAAAAGGATTTTTTCTAATTGTAATCACGCTGGTCGCTATGGGCATTTGAAGTTCATTGTCTCTTCCATAGATAGTAAGTTTTTTGAGCTAGTCGACCCGCGAACCTATCTGTTTTGTATCGACTCATTCTCCTTGATGCTCCAAGGTACATAGTGTGTTTCTTTGCACTTATAGCATGCCTATAAGGTCTATTTGAGTCTCCAAAAGCTCAAGGGCTGGTCTTGTGCCGGTTGGCTTGACCAAACTTCATCGCTTCGAAACGCACTTTTCTACCTTCGACAAGCTTCTCCAAGTTTTTTCATGTACCAATGATAAGATAGGTACCATTTCCACTATTTGTCATTTATGTTTGCTTTCTTGGCCGTGCAAATATAATGCATGTAGAGATGCATTTCAAATGACTAGTTGAAGTTATTAATGCTTATTGAATGGTGCATAGATTGAATCATTAAAGTAGTGCACTCAAGGCATAAATGAATAGAAAGAGGTGTCTCATTAGCATGCAATGGATTGAACACATGAACATTTTTTGAGAGTTCAATATAGAATGTTCAATATGGCATGAGCATAAATGAAAGCCACGAGCATGTGTTGATGGTACATTCATGAATGGAATGTAGTTCCAAGTGTGAATTTCATGCATGCTTTAAAGAGGGACTCGATTTTTTAACCTTATTCATACTTAGCACATAAGTTTTTGGCATACATTAATTATGCATAACACTGATGTGAATCATGTATTCATGGATTGATGGAATGAGAGATCAAGATAATTAATTTTAATATTAATAAATGAATGAATTCTAAATATCAAGTCAAAATCATAAAATCTTAATGGTATATTGAGGTTACGTGACTTAATAACCATTGAATTTTATGGTTTCTATATGTTGTCTTAATCCAAAATCCAAAAAACCTTAACATGGATAGAAAAAATCTTAAGCTTCAAGTCCTATCTATGAATCCTCAAGCTCCATTAAATCCAAGGCATACATGATCAGCAAGGCCAATGACTTAGGCTACAGGTCAACCGATGTTTTTCTTCTTATTATCCTTAAGTCATTGGTAATAAGAATTTTGATTGAAAGATATCCAAACTAGAAACAAAAATCCTATATGAGACCCTACACATAGTAATTGGTTTATCTTTCATATTCATGAAAGATTTCATGAAGTCCGCAATATGGTCCTCCATTTTTAAGGTTAGGATCCTTTCAAAGCTTCTTCAAGAGGGAAGCGTTGTAACTCATCAATATGTATCTCAAGAAGAGGATAAAAGATGAAAAAGCATTGATTGTCCAATGCGGTTAAGAATATGGCCATTTGGTTAAAGTAAAATGGATTCATTACTATTTCCTCTGAGATAGACTCGTAGCTATGACAAAAGATAATACCTAGTGTGAAAATGTAGCTCTTTTATCAAATGACATAGACAAAGATACTTTTCATTGCATCAAATCAGAGAAATAGTTCAATGAAGGCTAAATCTTCAAAGTCTTTTCAAGAATAAATCAAGAATCGGTTAAGTATAAAACTTACAAGTTTGTAAAAGCACTTTGATCAATCTTACTTGATTAGACTAAAAATAGCAAATTTTTCACAATGAGCAATCTTAGAGTGATAGCTTAAATCATGTACGCTAAGGTAAAAGTTTAAACTAGATTGTATGGGACGTCTGGACTTACACTAGAACTAAAGTGGATTCATTGGTATGAGACACCGGATTTAACAATAATGGAAGCTTGAATTCAAGCATATTTTACAAGTTGCTCAATCAATTTGATAGAAAAGAAGATTGAGCGTAAATAAAGCTATGATTGGGTTTATACCTAAGAAATTGAGTAAATATCAATTTCCTTAGTCCATAGTTTTGAGGATCAAAAGTCTTGAGGCGGGAAAGAAGGATATCATTAAGTTCTCAGCAATTGGTATACTCCTTGATTTTTCTACACAAGGTAAGCAATAAGATTGATATCAAGTACCTAAGTGTGTTTGAGATTTCAACTCAAAAGAACAGGATATGGAGAGTTTAATTTGTGCACGAATTTGAATTTTGCAATAACCAAAGTATAAACTAGTCAAAGGATTCTAACATATCCATAGCAAGCTACTTGAGAATGGACAAGATTAAGCAGCAAAGATTAGTTGGAAAGCATGACATATTGCTTGATTCAAAAGGGATAACATAAAAATGTTGGTCCCTTAAAGAACAACTAAAAGGTCTTTTGTGGATAAAAACTTGAGTTGAGCTTTAAAAGTTAGGAGCTTGCTAAAATTTTAGCCTATTCAAGTATAAATCATTGAATAATAGAATAATCTATAATAATTGGATGGTTTAAACAAATGGTTTGGCTATTTAATAAAGATTCTAAAAATTTATGGGATACGATGCCAAGAAAGAGGTATATCTAAATCTTGCAAGACCTTGGAACTAAAAGCACTGAAAACAAGGTAGGAATCCAACATGAAGGTTTTCATGACTAAAGAAAGGTATATTAATGGCTTGATAATTATTATTCCTTAATCCGTTTGAGGATTTGAAGGAAGTTGTTAAGCAAGAAATTATTTGTTCATCTTTGCAAAAGCATCGGTGACATTTAAGATTAGTATATTTAACTATCTATGGTATGAACGAGAGTTGTTTGTAGATAGTTAGAACCAATTTTCTTTGGAAGAACCTACTAAGCTAAGATGAAAAAAGGAACTTGGGTAAAGACCTAGGATAATGGTCTAGCAAATAATTACAATTCCTAAGATGCAATTTTAGTCTTTGGATCAAGGAAGTCTTGAAAATTAAAGATTCTGATGAAAGATTAAAGCATGCAAAAACAAGGATATTATCTAAAGATCAATCTAGGGAAAATCAAGGATGACCAAGGAAAGGATCCGTTAGTAGGAAGTGAAAATTTGAAAATCGGGTATATCATATGTCAATTAGAGTGCTTGAACATTATGTTTCCATAAATACTTAATGATTGATATAAATCCACCTAACTTGCCAAGGAATGAGAAGATGGTATTTTCTCTTTTTGTTGAGCACGTTTAGGTAGGGACTTAGTAGACTCACTTTGCTAAGTCCATACGCTTTGTTAAGTCCCACCAAATACAATTGAAATACATTTGTCTTTAAAAGGGACTATAAAAGTGTGAGTCAACTATAGAACATATAAAGATCCTCTCCTCTCTATTCAAAGTGGAAGATGAATCTAGTTTTTAGGCCTTTAAAGATAGAGGTAGGGCCTGCATTTCATACTCTTAAAATATTTAAATCTCTAAAAAGGTACAAAGTGTATAGAAATGTAACATTTTATGGAGATGGAGGTTTGGGAAGGTTCCAAAGGGAAATCACTAAGGTAAGACCAAGAGAGAATTCCACCTCTTTCACTAGTTCATAGGTACAAGGTACACATGTACATTCAATTGGGCTGAGGGAAAGTGATTTGGGAAAGGATTTTGATTCCTTTCCTTTCAAATTGAGGAAGGTAGTAGCCCTTCTCATATTACAAGAAATGAAACTAAAGAGAGAGATGAACATACTCATAGGATAGATCATCATGCATGAGGGAATACTTCACATGTAATATTTATGGTCATATTTGAGGAAGAAAATGTTTTAAGGGAATGAATGTTGCATAATTCATAGGTACAAAAGGATAAATATATGGGTTCTAAAGGTTAGAATATGATGTATATTAGCCTTAGTTTGGGCCTTGATTTACCCTTGGCACATGCTTGAGACTTTGGGTTGACCCCTTGGTTTTAACCCTTGGGGTATTTGTTCATATGAGTTACCAATTGAATGGATGTGAACCATAGGCTTGATTTATCCAAAGCTGAGGGAATTGTAATCTTGGGAGAAGCTTTTTTAAGTGCCACCTTGGGTTGTACATGAGAGAAGAATCTTCATTTGATGTAGAAGGCATGTGATAGTTGTTGGGAAAATAGAAGGCATGTGATGACCCTTGGGAAGGTGTCCACATGAGGGCACTTGGCTAGACACTTGGACAAACCCAAGGGCATACACCCCCTTGGCTTAGAGTTATATATATATATGGGTGGAGTTGGATGGGTGGATACTTGCTCTCTCTTACTTGAATGATGTTGGTAATTGGTTCGGCTACTAGTTCAGTTGTAGACATGTTGATTATTCAACATTTAGGTTTATTACCTTGTGGGGCATGATCTCTCACTCGCTCTATATGTTCACATCATTTGCTTTAGGTGGTTTTGTTACACTTATGAATCCTTTGAGTAGCTTTGATGTGAACAATTTCCCTATAGACGGGCACTTTTTACTGTCATGTTGGCTATACATTTTTGCCCGTGTAACCACATATACGTGGTATAGTCATATGTGGTGGTACTCTGCACTTAAGGCTCACTTATAGGTATAACTTCACTCATTCTCATACGAGTGATCCTCTATCTACAGAGATATCTTCCAGCCATTGTGTGTCTCTATGCTTTGATCTCCTTCTTTGCTCTTGTAGGTACTTCTATTTGTTCTTTCGCACTCCACGCACACACCCAAAAAGTGGTGGAACCAAATCTATTACATCTTAGTATATTTTGTTAACTTTAACTGAACTTGCCCTTAACAGAAATAGTATCACATGATCTTATCGTATTATGATTGACCATATTGTTGTCAATACCAATATCACATTTTCAAGCATTATAGGTTTCATAGTTCAAGAATATTCTATTAGCATTGTTAAAACCATCTAAGATTATGTTAGCAATTATTTTTTCTTGATGACTTTTGTACAATTTATTATCTCTCTGATGATTATAAAATTACTGTATTTATTTCATGATCTCTCTAAGCTCAAAAATCATGACACTTTTGTAAATGATTATGCACAAGCATTTCAAGATTTTGTAGGCTGTCTCAAATGCAAAGCTTTAGCATGAACTTTTTGTATTTTGTAGGCTGTCTCAAATGCAAAGCTTTAGCATGAACTTTTTGTACATCTATATTTTGCTAGCTCATTATACGTGCAAAACATGGTATTCTATTTGCCTAGACTTAAGGAACCGTTGAAATATGTATGTGAGGGTTGAACTTTGTTCTTCCTTGCCTAAAGATAATACAGTGAGAGTTGAATATGAATTGTTGCTTGTTCATAGTGGTTTCTAGGGTCCTCTAGAGACATCATCTTTTAGTAATTACATGTACTTAAAGATTTTAATAGATATCTTCTACAAGAAACATCTTTGTTGGCAGTGAAGAAGATCAAGAGAAAAAAAGAGCACCACCAATTTTTTTTCTTAAGGAATGCATGAAATACCTCTTCGAATAGAATGAAAGCAAAAATAAGATTGTTTTGAAGGAGTAGAAGGCATCAAATGCCTCAGACATGTCAAAATATACCTACGTTCTGAGACTTTGAATGCATTCACTATAAATAGAAAGCCCATTTTATGTAATTGGCTCAACATTTTTAAAGTCCAAGGAGTCTTTCCTCTAGAGCATTATCCTATAATACTATATTTTTTAGGATTTCTCAAAGGTTCAATCAAGCTTAAATGAGTTAGTAACAATATTTTATGAGTTTTGAGGACAAACAAATATGAATAAGGTTAATCATTTAACTAGAAAAAATGAAAATCCAAGTTGTAAGCACTTTTTGGGAGTCCTTTTGAATGAAACACTGTACATATTGCTTCTTGAGCACTTCAGTCTCATCTCATTCTTCATTTGAATCTTCCATAGTGCACTTGAGGTGTCCCAAGCCTATATCCACCCATTAGCTACACCGTGTTTGTATGCCTTATATGCTTTTTGCTCTCTATTTTGTGCATGGTTGTGGTGCTTCTTCATCTCTCATGCTTTGTTTGGGATTTTATCCTTTACACTCAATTGGATAAGATACTTGGATTGAAAATTTAAGTGTGATCCATATCATTTGAATCCAATAAACCATTTCTTGCTATCTTCTTTGTGGGTCTACAACAAATTTTTGGTGTTGTTTCTACAAAATTGTGCGATTTTTTTATGTGCTTTGGTAAGAAGATTCACTTGATTTTCTTTGAATTTCTTTTATTTTTTCACTTTCAGCTTCAGTCTACAACTTTTTCAATATTAGTATAGAAGTTCAACATTTGCATGTGTAGGTTAGGAGGAGATTTAAGTCACGTTTAGTTACTTCTATGGAAAAGACCCACCTCAATAGCATTGCATAGTAGGTTTTGTTCTTCACCATAACCCCAAAATTGAAAAGAAAAAGAGAAACAATCCATAACTAGAGCCCCCACATACATGAATTCTTTCATTTATGGGAGTAGGAGGTATCAAAGAGAGAAACAAAAGCTTTCAAGGTGAGAGAAACTGGCACCATCATTGTTATCCTTGAAATTCAAGGCTTGGAATTCATCTTGATCTTGCCATAGAGGTATATCCAATGTTCCCACTTCATTGAAATCTCCATTTCCATTGAAAAAAATGAAGTACCAAAAGATCATTTTCAGGCCAAGGATTGGAAACATAACAAGTTATCGAGAAAATGTTTCCCTATACAAACATCATTTCTTGCAAAACTATCCACTTCGAAAATTTTGATGCCTAGGGCTTGCCCAAGCATTAGGACAAGTGTGACAAGTATAAGGAGAGAAAAAGGAGATATTCAAAGGTCATAGGTAGACTAAGCTTGTAAAAGCCTAAGGCCCCACAGGTTTGCCATCTTTTGCATAGAGAAATATTTAGGAAATATCTATTTCATGTGCCTTGGATCAACTAAGAGGATACTTATCCATCAAGTATTATCTATCACACCTAAAAAGGACACTATGAAGAAAATGATTTCCCTGCCTTAGGGAAATTAGTTTTTGCGTTTGGGAATATCTTCAAGCCTTGGTGAAGCTTTTGAGTGTTAAGGACCACTTAGTAAGCACATTTCAAGTCATAGAGCATATCTAAATCAAGATAAAGCACTTCATCTACCAAAAAAGAAAAGCCTAGAGTTAGGGGGGAGCACTTCATATAGTAAGCACTTGGAACTCAATTTTGTCAATTTTGAGACATGAAAGGAATTTTCATGCAAGAGAAGGATGAAATAGCCTTGCAAAACTATGAATTTCAAGGTTAGAGCATCCACCACATTTGGATGCCTTAGCTCTTTACATTTACACTTGGAGCCTTGTGTGTGGCTTGTGGGATTCTAGAATGCGAAATACACAAGGAGTTAGTAGTTGAGTTCCCTACTCCTTGTTTGTACCAACACTACAAGTACCAAAAGGCATTGATAATTGGACCCTAATTCTAGGACATAGGATGCCCATCATTTGAGACATCATTGGGCACCATCTCCAAGATATAACCTTAAGTGACTCATTAGAGGTTGCAAAAAAAATCATACCTAGATTTGTGTCAAAGTGTCTCATGAGTTGCTATCCTTATAATTGTCACTTTATCTTAATACTTTGTTAAGGTTGAAGGTAGTATGGTTAGCTCATACACTTATAATTCTCACTTTCTCTTAATACTTTTCTAAGGTTGAAGGTAGTATGGTTAGCTCATACACTTTAGGGTTTTAGTCTACTTCCACTGACCAAGTTCTAGATATGAGACACTTAATCATTAACATGTGGAGTTGGACTAAGTGGAAGACTTAAGCGTGTAAGTGGGGTGTTACCAACAAAATTATAGGATCTTTTTTCTAGAGTACTTATGCATGCATGAAGCATATGCAATTCAAAGTGAGGAGGAGATATTATCGTTGCATCCATTGCTAATATATTTTTGTACCTCTACAAATTTTAGTGTTGGCTCTTCCACATACTTGCTTAAGTAAGGGGTTGGTCTAACAACCTCTAGGCACTCCACTAATCCACTTTCAATTTCTAAACTTATTTGAGAAACGAAACAATTTTTTTGCATGGTTTTATGTG
The DNA here is from genome assembly GCA_020310875.1 of Ceratopteris richardii. Taxonomy (NCBI): domain Eukaryota; kingdom Viridiplantae; phylum Streptophyta; class Polypodiopsida; order Polypodiales; family Pteridaceae; genus Ceratopteris; species Ceratopteris richardii. The sequence goes on along the minus strand of CM035414.1, from coordinate 34,003,466 downwards.
AGTTCATCATTGAAGTGTGACTGCATCTTTTGTCTATGATCATTCAAGGATCAAAGAAATTTTACAAACACTTGAAACTCACAAATTTTGAGATTAGGAATTATGTTAGGAAAAACAAAATCCACAAAGTACACTTGCTCAGAACTCCCTACCATGAACTAGAGTGACAAAGACAAGTCACATGTCTACTAAGGCTGGTGTGGTAACATCAAACTTAAGGCCTACAAATTTGTTTGATACTTTCAATGCTCCACCGGATGTAGTATCCAACTTCAAATTTTGACCTAATGGCATAGAGATTGGCTTACAATCAGCCATACCATATTTTTGCACCATACTCAATGCATATTGCATTTGCCACATCCATATACGTGCTTTTGTATGTATAAATTCAATGCCTAAAAAATAGTGTGACTCACCAAGATCTTTCATGTCCAATTCTTGCATAAGGAGTTTCTTTACCTCTTTAATGCTTTCTTCATTATCACCACCTACAATCAAGTCATCAACATAAATAGTCATAATCGTGATTCCATCATCATCCTTTCTTGTGTATAATGAGTGATCTACGTCATAAATAGAAAATCCAATGGTGGTAATCTACAATCCTTGCATGTCAAGCACGAGGGGCTTGTTTAATCCCATACAAAGACTTTTGCAACCTGCAAAAAAAAAATTCAAGGTGACTTGAATCCTCATATTCTTGTGGCTATTCCATGTATACTTCTTCCTACAACTCACCATGTAAGAAATTGTTCACATCCATCTAATGCAAAATACATCCTTCTACTATAGTGAGTGCAACAAGTGCTCTAATAGTAGACATTTTAGCTACAAGGCTAAGAGTTTCCTCAGAATCGATGTTATATGTCTGTGCCTATCCTTTTGCTATCAATCATGCTTTATACCTGCTTATGCTACCATCAACATTGTGCTTTACCTTGTTGTTGCTCTAGCACAATGGTGAGAACCACGTTAAGAAGATCCACCTCCTTAATGTCAATCCGCGGAAGAGATAGGAGTGATATGAAGATCGTGAACGTGAGATGAAGTGAGAGTGAAGGTGAGAAGCATAGAAATGCACACACACATACACACACACTAAGAAGAGACAAGCAAGACACAATGGAATGTGAGAAATTAACTCTATTGCTCAAGAACACTCTTACAAGCTCAAAATCGCTCTAAGCTCTTCTCTACTCAAACAAGCTCCTCTCAAAAATGAGCTCTCTAGCTCTTTTTATAGTTTCTAAACTAGTTTTGACTGGTTTCACATCTAGTGACCGGCATAGTTAAAAAATAGGTCCTATGCGCTATTTGAAAGGGTAAACGGTGTCTAAAAATAACCAAAATTGATACGCTCATTCTACCTAAGCTCCTCAAGCTCGAGGACTCCTCGGCTTGCACAAAATTGAGCTAGAAATTCAGTAAAGGGTTTTTCTATGTTACATATGGAGGTCTTGAGCGAGGGTGTGCTCGGATATTCGAATGCCTCGGGCTAGGTCTGCCTCGAGCTTCTCCCAATCAATTGGTTGCGGTTCATCTGATGGCGGGAGTCGATAATGCGTGGAATATACCATCTGTTCACAGGCAAATAATTGCAATAAATGGGTGGGCCTGCTGATGAACACTTCTGAATGGTATTCCTAGAAACCGGTTGTGAACATCTCTTCGAACGTCTGCTTGTAGCACGCCGGTAAGTATTTGATTCTGCAATGCTAGGCATAACACACCCGTAGCGATGGCGTTGTACTCATGTCATATGCGAGATCCAAATTGCCATGCTCGAAGCCCGGGGTATTAACATGAGGTGCCTTGACACGCCGGAAGACTTTAAAAACCATTTGCACCATGTCAAATATTTTGACAGTCATGTGCGCTGCGATATCATCCATACGTTTCAAGCGAGGGAGCCAGTGACGAATCGTGGCCATCATGTATCCCACTGTCGGTAGTTCTATGGGTGGCTTGAAATATGGGTAATTTAACCAATCCTGGCACTGCTTGTTGTTTTGTACTTTAATAGCAAATGCTGTCTAGGAGCGGCGACGTGGCACTGGTCCCCAACATGGGTTGTATTTCAAATGTAGTGGTGCCTTTACCCAAGTACTCATCATCTCAGGATATTCCTGTAAAAGATCTTTACGCCACTCTGGTTGATAAATCTCGCCTTGCTGCGCATCCAGTGGCAAATCATCAGGCTCAAACTGAGTAGCGTGAGATGGTTTCTTGCCTGTTTCTTTCTCTATGGCCAACTGATACTCGGCCATTAACATAAAGTAAGGTTTATACTGTAACTCATGCCCTGATATATATCTACGAGGGGCCAAGTGAGCGAAGTAGGGTGATTGTAAAATTCTTTCCTCAATCATTGCCATTGCGTGCAGCTGCGCCTCTACTCTGGCTGAATGGGTGGTTCCAAGCTCTTCAATTGTCTTCATCCATGCGGGGGTTGGAAGTTCATACGTCGTGTGGCCTTCAAGCATGACGCGTCTGCCTGGGATGGGTTGTGGTTCGTAGGCTTCTTCAAAGGTTTCCTCCACCGGAATGGTTACATTCTCTTCATCGGCTGGGAGCTCTGGTGGGGAATTTGGCCGTGGTGGTGCTTCATATATAGCTATCCTTGATTCAAGAGTTGATACCTGGGCCCGTAATGCATTGAGTTCCTCTAAGATGTCAGGAAAAGGGTCCACAGGAGCTGGTAATCCTTGTGCTACTGGTACTCCTTGTGTTGCAGGTGCTCTGAGCTGGAGTAGCTTATGATCTTCTTTCAGCTACTGATGTTCTTCGTTCATGCGATTGTATTCATCTAGCAATCTGATGTGATCATCGAGCAGCATTTTCATTGATTCGGATGGCACTGCTTTGAACCGGCTAGGACTTAATGGTTGGTCTGGATTATCGAGAGCAGCTTCTAAATTTTCCCTGTTCTGCTCTTGTAGCCGCTGGTTCTCTTCCTTTGCTGCTGCTAGATGTCTTCTGAGTAAGCCCATGTTCCGTGTAAGCGTCGCATTGCGAACTGTCTGGGCCCTTAATAAATTGTCAAGATCAGCAGTGGCCTCTTTGGCTTTCTCTTCACTTTCTACTTCTAGTTTGTGGTATGCCTCGCGTAATTCTTGGTATCGAGTATTCAATGAGGCATTCTCAATAGACAATGAGGTAAGTTGCGACTGCAAATCGTTGGTCGTCCAATCTCTTACTTGCGTCATACACGTGAACATTTGTTGAAATGCATTATCTACAATGGGTGATAATATTAATGGTGTGCTAAGTGAAGATGCAGTAGGTGTAGATGCAACGGGAATGGGGAATGGGGATGGGAAAGTGGATGCTGTGGTGATTGTGGAAAATTGTGGCGTGCTTAACTATTGTGGTGCCACAAATGAAGTGAGTGGAGGTGCGGTGGGTGGTGATATATCCATATCGCTGGATGTGGTATTGAGTGCAGTGACTATGAATAGTGGTGTGATCGTGGGTAAGTGTGTGGATGTAAATACAGGATTCACAAAGGTGGATGAGTAATTTACAGAGGGGTTGTATTGGATGGCTTGGTGGAAAGGGTAGAGAGGAGTTACGGTGGGTCGGGGAGGTGAGACGGGGGAGAAGGTCAATGGAGGTAGGAATGGGAAAAGGGGTCTTGGAGGTGTGGGAAAGGATGGAAAGGATGGATGGAGAAATGGGTTAGATAGAAAGGTGGATGTGCTAGGGGATAGACTAGGTTGAGTGGGTGCGGGAAGTGTGGGGGGAATGGATGTTACAAGGGCTTCTGCAACTTCTGCATGAAAGGGGTTGGATGGTCGGGGAGATAGTGGATGTACAGGGGAGACTGGATGGCTGGGAGGTGAAGGAGAAGTAGTTGGGGTGGTAGGTACTCCAGTTACAGTGGTGGGGTGTACAGTAGAGGTGTGAGGAGGGGAGTCGACGAGGATTGCTTCTTCGGCGGCTGATCTTTCAAGAATCAGGCGTGCTTCCCGTGCCTGTTGGGATGATTGAGCACCTGTTGGTACTCGAATATATTCAGCAGGCTTGGTTAATAAGCGGATTCTGTGGGGGTCATACTGCAGTGACGATTTTCTCTGCAGATACCTTAAGGCTTCGATGGGTCCAACTGATTTGACAAGCTCTCTGAAACCGCTGATATATACTTCTTTGAATCCGCCCGAGACAAGCTCTTGTTCTATGAGGGTTTGGCTCTCTTCATCAGTCAACTTCTTACGTGCCCAAACCTTTTCCATAGTACGGTATAACTTTTTGATGGCCAATGTATAAGCTGCTGCTTCGAAGGTTTCCTCTTCATGTGTGCTTGTATCACCCTGGGTGTCCGTTTGTTGTCCATGTTCATCTGCCTGTCCATGCTCTTGGGATTCATGTGTTCCCTGACTGGCTTCATCGTCGCCGTCGTCTTCATCTGTCTCTGTTCTTTCCTCTTCAGAGCTAGACACGACTTGTCCTTGTGGTTGATCTCGAGGTGTGGTAGGGTAGCTTGGCCGTTCGTATTCTTGAGAGAAAAGTTGGCCTTCTGAAAACTGAAATTCATTTGAAAAAACGTCCTGCATCTCAAAATCAAATGTGTTTCCTGCTTGTTCTGTTTCTGAATGTGGTATCGGGAAAGAGAAAGCTTCCGCACCAATGGTGGTGGGAACTTTTGTTGTAGTGGTGGTAGGTTCTGGAACTGTGGCTGCTTGAGGAGCAACTGTGCTGGTAGTGCATATTTCACTGAGATGACATTCGCTGGTGGGGGTGGCTGCTGAGCTAAAACAGGTTGAGGCCTCTGTTGGGCCTGGTAAGGGTAGTTCTGGGGAGGCCTATAGTAATATGGCCGAGCATTGTATTGGCCTTGATACCTACCTAGCTGTGCGTATGCTTGTGGGTAGTTCTGTCTTACTGCTTGTTTGTTGTATGGGCAGTCTTGAGCCGTGTGGTTCGTGTATCTTCTCTCAATCGTACAGTATTGGCCACTAGGATTGGCTTGTGGTTGTGTTGCATTGGGACACACATTAGCCATATGATCACCACCACAGGTGTAACAACGCTTGTTTGTCGTCACCCTGGGCATCTGTTTACTAGAAACTCCTAGTTTCTGGGCCACTTTTTCTGCTAGGTCCTCTATCGAGCTAGACAATTTTGTGGAGGCTAGAGATGAACAATCTGAGTCCTTATAGACCTTTGAGAGTTCCAACTCGTCTCCTAAGTTATCCTCAATGTCTATACAAATTTGCACACATTGCTCTAGCGTTCTTGGTTCTTTCAAGTATACATAGGAGCGCAGTTTAGAGCTCAACAGGCCATCTAAAAACAATGACACTTGCTTGGCCTGTGAAGGTAACTCTTGTACTGGACATCTTTCAACATATTGTCTAAACCTACGTCCTGCGAGTCTTACTGTTTCTTGAGGGGTCTGTTTGAAGCTATGAATCAACGAAGACGTGTCATGTCTGATTCCACTTTTAGAGAATTCTGTAATGAATGACTCTAAAAGGTGATGGATATCTCTGAATTGCCTCTGTTGCAATGGTTGGAACCAAGTTAAAGCGGTATTCTTTAACGTTAGTCCGAATGCGTTATATTGCGTAAACATGTCTTCGACTTGTTCTGCTCTGAGCACTTGCTTAAACTCTACAACATGATCATAGGGATCTCCTGTCCCATCAAAGTAATTTTTCATGGATTTTACTAATTGAGTGGGTCTTAATATTCTTGCGTGTTCATGTGGTCTAGGTAGAGGAAAATCATCTCTACCACTTGGCATTCTTTGTCTATCCACTCTATCTGGGTCTATGGTGGCTCTATCTCTCCCTATGCGGTAATTGAAGCTTACTTCCGGTCTTTCTTTGTTTTTCTCTCTTTGATTACCATGGGTTGAGGATGTTCCTGCCCCTTGTTGGCTCGCGTTTACGTTCGCTCGTGATGGAGGGAATACTAGTTCACCTCTCCATGTGTATGTATTTCTAGCTTGGTCTGACACCATATATACTCTTTCTGAAGTTTCATCCAGGTATACAACCTTTCGAGGTGTATCTGGGTCCTTGAATTCATAAATTGTGATGATGCCTATCTCACTAGGGTGTTCCTTTCTGTACCTCCAAAATGCTTCATCTGTTTCTTTATTTACAAACAACTCTATACTTCTGTTGTCCTGAGGGATCCATTCTAGGATTAGTACTCGTGTGAGTACAGATTTCCCTCTAGGCGTCCTAGGTTCTTCTAATGGTTCTTTTCCTTGTGATTTTGCTTCCGTTTCTAATTGAATTACGCCAAACTCATTGGTATTGTTTGACTGCGTACTTAAGATGTACATCATTCCTTCTTTGTCTATGTATGCATCTCTCTCGAATTTCACCACTAGACGTTCCAATCCAATGGGTTGATCGGGATTGTGCATTTGCACTACTTGCCTTCGCAAACCATCCTCATAGATGCGAGCACCTAAGCGGTTGGTTCGGAGAAATTCTAGTTGAGTCCTATAGGGTCCTTCTAGTTTTTCTAAATAGGCTACATTCGACCCTACCTCTGGTCTTTCCGTGCTAAATGCCATTTCTGATTCGCTAGTGTCTGAGCTCTCGTAGGGATAACTAGTGTTCAATTGTTGTGCCCACGATCGTGCAGTAGTTCCTACGCTTGCTTCTGATGATCTAAGGCTTCGTCGGTCTGACTTACCTATATGTTTGCCCGATCTCAGGTTCATTAATTTTCTTCCTTGCACACTCAGTACACACTCAGATCGTCAATGGTTCTTTGTTTTTAATTGCTTGTTTCTTTTTAATGTCTTTAAGTTCTTGTCCAACTGTATGCGTCAGGAATTCGACTTTCTGTGGTACTTTCGAGTTCTCATTCCGTCAGACTTAGGTTCTTTCCCTTAGGTTTTCGTATCACACACGTTTACTTTAGTCTTGAACTTGATAACTTTAATTCTCTTGAACTTGAGGTGTTTCTATCGTCTTTAATCCACAATGCTAACGTTTATCCTAAGCTAAGAATTGACTGAGGGGGTTGAGTAATCTTCCAACCTCGAGTCAGCTTTTATGGTTGCTCTGATGCCCAAGAAGCCGCGCTTCCCAAGCTTTATGCCCTTCACTGCCTTGCCTTGAATGCCTTTGATTGCCCTTGCTAGACCTGGAAAAATTCAATATTAGACCAATTTCACAAATGGATGATCAAGCACTTGAGTTTATACACCCTTAAAGTCCCTTAACTTTTGGCAAAAATTTTCTTCCCAAGGCCCCCTTTCTTTCCTAGTCCCACAGATGGTCAACCTCAAAATGGCTTTCTAATGAGCTATTAAGCTCAAAAAACGGACTTCGGATGAAAACGATATGACCGTTCAGGCCCTCAGGGGTAAAAACTAACAAACAAGTTTCTCTTCAAATATGGGCTAAGGGGTCTCCTACGAGTCTAATCACCCAAAAATTTCCCAAAAATAGCCCCAAAATTGGCCAAAAAATAAAACCCTAAAATTTGCGTTTGGGTGGGCAATCGCGATGGTCTGAGATGATCACGATGGTCTGAGATCGTCGCGATGGTCCAGGCGAACCGTCGCGATGGCGTGATGCGCGAACCGTCGCGATGGTCTGAAGTGCACGATCGCGATGGTCTAAATGTGAACAATCGCGATGGTCGGGGTGAGGCGTCGTGATGGTCCGACTGAGTGAACAATCGCTATGGCGTCAGTCAACGGTCAACGTGAACCGTCGCGATGGTCCGAAATGAACCGTCGCGATGGTCACCGATGCGATGGCGTGAGCCAATCGCGATGGTCCAAAATTTGAGCTGTCGCGATGGTGTAAGGGTCTCGTCGCGATGGCATGGCTAGTGAGCAATCGTGATGGTCTAGCTTCCCATGTGGCACTGTCGAGGCAATGGCATGGGCCAATCGTGATGGCGTGGGGTCGACGGGATCGTCGTGATGGTCAGCGAACCATCGCGATGGTTCAAGTGAACCGTCACGATGGCGTGAGACCGTCGCGATGGTCCAGCCGAGCCGTCGCGATGGCGTGAGCCAATCGCGATGGTGTGACACAATCGCAATGGCGTCAGCCAATCCTGATGGTCCACCAAAATGTGAATTTCTGAAATGCGTCTGTGGATTCGTAGATGCACAAGGGTCGCCTACACGCCGGTGTGGTCGCCTTCCTCAAATTCCGAACTTTGCAGACCATCGCGATGGTCTGACACAGTCGGCAATTTCTGACAGAGAGTACATTTCTTACCTTTTTGCAACTTTCCTGATGCACTGGAGCTCTGTACCTGCAAGAAAACTCAAGAAAACAAAGGTACACACAAGTACAAAAGCTCTCTCTCACTCTTGATGAGGGGAAATGAGGAGAATGGGTGGATATGGTGAATTTTCTGGTTTTTTTTGGAGTTGGAGATGATGATGCGGTGATGAAGATGGAGTGTGGGGGGGGGGGGGTGAAAAACACTAAAAACTAACTAAAAACAACAACAAAAAACTAAAATTTTTACCTTCCAACGCCACTTCTTGCTATACTCTTACCATCACACATTCGTCCTAGACTCGATCCCCGGCAACGGCGCCAAATTTGGTGTTGCTCTAGCACAATGGTGAGAACCAAGTTAAGGAGCTCCACCTCCTTAATGTCAATCCGCGGAAGAGATAGGAGTGATATGAAGATCGTGAACGTGAGATGAAGTGAGAGTGAAGGTGAGAAGCATAGAAATGCACACACACTAAGAAGAGACAAGCAAGACACAATGGAAGGTGAGAAATTAACTCTAATTCTCAAGAACACTCTTACAAGCTCAAAATAGCTCTAAGCTCTTCTCTACTCAAACAAGCTCCTCTCAAAAATGAGCTCTCTAGCTCTTTTTATAGTTTCTAGACTAGTTTTGACCGGTTTCACATCTAGTGACCGGCATAGTTAAAAAATAGGTCCTATGCGCTATTTGAAAGGGTAAACGGTGTCTAAAAATAACCAAAATTGATACGCTCATTCTACCTAAGCTCCTCAAGCTCAAGAACTCCTCGGCTTGCACAAAATGGAGCTAGAAATTCAGAAAAGGGTTTTTCTATGTTACATATGTTACAATAGTGATAAAAATCATTGTTGGAGGTTTTTGAAAAGTATTTTAAAACATAATTCTTTGAAAAAAGATCCGACTGACTCCCTGCTCCCTCGTTACATGCTTCCGCGTCTTCTATGCCTCTGGCTACTTCCAACACTTGTAAACCCACTTCCAGCCTATGGATTTCTTTCCTTGCACAAATGGAACCAGCTTCCATGTTTTGTTTCCATAAAGTGCAGCCATCTCCTCATCCATAGTTTTCTTCCATTCTACATTTCCAATTGCATCTTCAGAACAAGAAGGTTCAACATCTGGTAATACCTTGGTCATGTAGGTACAATGAAAAGCCATGTAACTAGCATACATCCATCATTGCACTATGCATCCTTCCATATCGTCTTGGTCATGGGTTACTTCTTCTTGGTATATCATCTGCATATGTCTTTCTTAATCTTGGAGTCTTCGCAAAGGCCAACTTGAGTTCCTCATCAAGGCTCTTTTCTAAACCCCTTGATTCTCCATCAATGTCTTCAAAACCTATAGATGTTTTATTACCAAGAGAAACCTTTTCTTTACCTTACTGCGATGTAGTTGATGAATTTGCTGGATTGAAATTTCCATGCGATCTTCCGCTCCATGGGATTGAATTGGAACTATTGCCTTTTTCATTTGAGTCAAGATTAAGTACTCTTTGGCATATGCATAGAAGCTCACCACATCTATGCCACCTATCGTGTGGATAGGTTATAACATTTATATGCCTTTTGTTCAAGAGAATACCCAGTGATGATATATTTTTTTGCTTTAGGATCAATTTTCATCCTTAATGAATTTGGAACATGTACATATGCAATACATCCAAATACTTTCATATGTTATAAGTTTGGCTTTTTACTTGTAAACTTCTCTTCAAGTGATGTACAATATTAGTTGGAGTTCTATTGATGATGTGTAAAGAAGTTGTTGTCAGGATCTTGCTCACGTGCACACAGAGGTTACAAACGTAGAAAACACACAGAAAAATAGAGACAACAAGGGATGAGACCGAACGCAAGATTGGGTGCAATCTCCCCCCATGCACTCTGTTTTGACAGTCCATAGAGTGCATGTATTTATAGGAACTTTTGATTACGTCGAAAAGAGTGGTTACATGAGAGCGGCTTCAAAAAGCAAGCGTGAAACTAAAAGTTGGTAACTTTTATAGAAAGCCATTGCTTTCAATAACAAAAATTGCGATCTACAACGACTCTTATTCTAACCATTACTTTTTTAACTATTTCTAACAATAGAACCTTCTACGCAGGTTTATTTACAAGCTAAATAATAATTATTCGGATTATTGATGTCCGCCCTTTCATGCCTTGCATGCTCATCATGAACCTTCAGCTCCTATATCAAAAACATCAAAACCACATTAATACATTAATAATTTAACACTCTAACAATGCATTGTTCAATAATAATTTAACACTCCAACAATGCATTGTTCAACATATTCCATAAGTTATAACATGCCCCTTAGTTGAAAAAGCAACTGACCTCAGTTGATAAAATAATAAACATGGATGGCCAGTCACATGTTTCATCACTGAATAAAAATAAGCATGTTCCATGTAAAAACAAATGCATGGAAATGTTCATGGAGGTGTTACATTAATGTGTTTGTGCATGATATGCAGAAACTAAGTGGTCATACTGGGGTGTTAATTGTTTTTTATGTATCCATTGACATTCTTCAATAGAGTGATTTTTGTACTTAACTAGATATCGATGATATTAAGTACCTGTGTGTGTAGTAGTGACATCATGATCAATGATTTTCTCAGGAACTAAGATTTCAGATTATTCTTCAATTAAAGGAGGATCATCAAGAAGTGGAGTGAGTGCTAAAATTCCTTTAAATGGTTTAAGTAAACTAATATGAAGAGTTATGTATAGTCCAATGAGATGGAATAGCTAATCTAAATGAATTATCATTAATTTTTTCTATAATGCGAAACGGTCCATAGTAGCGTGGTGCAAGTTTAATTTTAGAATGCTGCAAAATATTTTTGAGACGTCTTTTAATGATACGCAACTATACAAAATCATTTTCCTTGAATTCTTTGGCTGGTTGTTTAGTATTGATATTATGTGTATATGGCTCTTGACTTTTCCTAATGTGCTCTTGAACATCATGGAGTATAGAAACGTGATCTTGAGCAATAAAATCAGCCATCGGAATCGGTTTGGGTGAGGGACATGGGAGTGGGAAGCTTTTTACCAAAAACAATTTCAAAAGGTGCACAACCAGTAGTGGTGTGTGCAGTGTTATTGTAAGCAAATTGAAGCAATGGCAACTTTTCATCCCAGTTACTAGAATTATCTAATGAATAACAATGCAATAAATCAAGAATAGTACTGTTGGTAGCTTCACTTTGTCCATTACTTTCAGGATGAAATGCAGAGCTAAAATCTATTTTAGAACCAAAATGTTGAAATAAGGCAACCCAAAAATGATTACAAAATCTAACATCACGATCAGATAACATTAATTTAGGAAATCCATGATGTGGGAAAATGCATTTAATGAATAAATTTTGCAGCTTGAGGTGCAGTCAAAGTTTTTCTACATGGAATGAAATATGCATATTTACTAAACCTATCAACTATTGTCCAAATCATATCATTATGTGTGGAAGTGATGGAAAGACCTGTGATAAAATCCATAGAAATTTGTTCCCATGGTTCATTTGGAATGGAAAGTGGCATTAATAATCCAAATGGTTTACCATGATGACGTTTGACACGCTGGCATACAATGCATTGAGAAACATAATGTGCAATATCTTTTTCCATATGCAGTCAAAAGAAGAAATCTTTGCAAGCAGAAATGGTGCTCTGTATGCCTCTATGACCCATGTAAGACGGTACATGCATTTCTTTAATGAAAAAATCTTTAAAAGCTTGGGTTATGCACAATCTATGTTGAAAATAAAGAAAACCATTATGAAATGTATAATGTTCATCAGATAAAGATGCACCATTATTGAAGTCATGCCATGCACGTGAAAAATACAAATCAGATGCATAAGTGGAAACCATTTCTTAAAAAGAATGTATTTGGATGGTAGAAATATTATGCAAAACAACACAATGCGAAGGAAAATGGCTAAGAGCATCAGCTACAACATTAGCTTTACCAGGATGATATTGTATCATGGGTTGGAAATTTTGAATGAATGATGCCCATTTAAGATGCCTATCAGAGATTAAAGGTTGACTAAATAAATGCTTAATAGCCTATTGATCGGTTTTGATTAAGAGCTCAGAGCCCATAAGATAGTGTTTCCAAATTCGCAAAGCATGCACAACTGCTAACAATTCTTTATCATACGTACTATAATTCTGTTCTGAGGGCTTAAGCTTCCTACTCTCAAATGCAATGGGATGTTCATTTTGCATTGAAACTGCACCTATTCCTGAACCACTAGCATCAGTAACGACATGAAAGGGTTGTGAAAAATCAGGTAACTGTAAAACAGGTGCATGTGAAAGTGCATGTTTAAGTTTTTCAAAGGACTGTTGTTGGGTAAGTCCCCATGCAAATTTTATTTTCTTTTTCAACAACAAGGTAAGAGGCAATGCTAAATAAGAAAAATTTCGAACAAACTTCCTATAGAAACTAGCCAACCCAAGAAAAGAACGAACATCATTGACTGATTGTGGTGTAGGCCATTCTACTATAACTCTAATGTTTGCACACCTTCACTTGAAATAATATGTCCTAAATATTCTAGCTTAAGTTGAAAGAAGTAACTCTTTTCAGGATTAGCATAAAGTGTGTTCTCTCGTAACAAATGAAAAACTGTTTCAAGATGCTTTTTATGTTCACTATCATTCTTACTGTAAACAAGTATATCATCAAAGAATACAAGAACAAAAGCTTGGTAATCAAGAAAAATGTTGTTCATCATTCGTGCAAATGTAGCAGGGGCATTAGTGAGTCCAAAGGGCATTACCATAAATTCATAATGGCCAGTTTGAGTTCTAAATGCAGTCTTAAAAATATCACTTTGCGTCCTACGAATCAGATGGTAACCTGATTTTAGATCAATTTTACTAAAGACACAAGCTCCTCGTAACTTATCTAAGAGATCATCTATTCGAGGAATAGGGTATCTATTCTTTATTGTGATCTTATTAAGAGCTCTATAATCAATGCACATTCGATAAGTTTTATTCTTCTTCTCTACTAAGAGAACTGGTGCTCCAAATGGGGAAGAACTAGGCCTTATAAGTCCTTTCTGTAGTAGGTCTTTTACTTGGTTTTCTATTTCCTTTTGGTGTAGTGGGCCATGTCTATAAGGTGCTTTATGAGGAGGAGAACTACCAGGGACTAAGTCTATGCTATGGTCAAAGGATCCTCAAGATGGTGGTAGTTCAGAAGGATACTCAGACCTAAAACAATCCTTATAAGTACTCATGAAAGGTTTATATGCATCAGGAAGTGTATGAGTATAATCATTGATGACATTGACAAAAACAATGCATGAATTGAATCCTTTCCTAAATGCATGCTTTACTTGAGTATGACTAATCAATGGAAATGGTTGGAAATCATGCCGTGCAGACAAAGTAATGATTTGACCTTTGAATTCAAAGTTAAAGGTATGTGTATGGTAGTCAATACGTGGGTTATAATGGTGACAAAAAGGCATACCTAGTATAACATCGTAAGATTGCAAAGGTGCAATTAAAAATGTTCGTGAATCAATATAGGGGCCTATGCTAATTGTAACATCTTGCACTTCTCGTGTTACATTATAACGACTACCTTGAAATGCAGTTTTCACTTTATACAAGGAAGGAAATGTTTGTAATTTAAGTTCTTGTACTAATAAATGTGAAATGAAGTTATGTGAACTACCATCCTCATGTAGAATTTTAACTATTTTGTTATTTATTGTACCCTACATGCAAAGTAGAGAGTGAAGAGAGATATCGTTATCCAAGGTACTTAAGTCCTTCTCCAATGATTCCTCTATCCAAACAGGAGGAATTTTTTCATTATGGACCTCCATGTTATGCAATTGAGCTGTAGTCGGTTTCATGTGAAGAGGTCGCAATCTGCACCTTATTTTTGTATGTCTAGGTTTACCACAATTTTAGCAAGTGATTCGTGGTCGCTTCTGTTGGGCATCCATTGCTAAAGTTTGAAGGGTAGGTGGTTTGATTGGTTGGAGAGATGAAGCAATAGGTGGAGTTGAGTAATTGGATTGTGGAGGACGAGGAGAACTAGGGTAAGATGGGGCATTAAAAGTAGGCTTCATAGGAAATGTAGGTTTAACATAAAGTGGTCGTTGTTGTGGTTGTTGTAGACGGATTGACTTAGTTATGGACTGGAATTCTTTTTCTGCATCATAGGCAAAAGATATAGCTTTATTGAGGATTGTAGGTCGTAGGGTGTAAAGCTTAGATTGGATTCCCACCTCCAAACCAACTACCGTCGTAAGGTTGTCTACCTCAGTTTGTATCTTTTGGAGGACTTCATCACATTGTCGAATCTCGTTCTGAGCTCCTCAAAGCTCATGCCTCAAAAGCTCTAGTTGTTGTTCGAGTGTTGCCTCAGGTAGAGGTGAATTACTGTAATCCTCCATGGTGCTCTTGGACCCTTAAGCTAGTGCTTTCCTCTCGGGATGTACCCTCAGGAAATGTACCCTAGTAGAATGTACCCTGTCTGGATGTACCCTGACAGGATGTATCCTATCTGGATGTACCCTGGTGTACCTTGAGAAGTGTACCCTGACAAGATGTACCCTGAGATGCGCCGCGTCGCATCGCACCGTGCTGCCTTGAAAAGTAAGAAAAACTGCAAGTTATGTTAAATATAAGAGGAGAGAACTTGAGTATCAACACCAATATATGGAGGAGTGGCTAAAGTACTTCCCTTGTAAGTAGGAGGTTGTGGGTTCAAATCCTCCTACCTTAGGGAATGTAAAACTCTCTATTGCCACTCAAAATTAAAATTGCCTCGCGCGTAGCCAACGGTCACCAAGGGAGCCTTGGGTGCCAATGTTGACAATGTATTGCCTAAGTTATTGCCTAAGTTCTTTGCCTTAGTCAACGCCTTGGAGTAAGCCGAAGGAGTAAACGTAGGAGCAAATGTAGGTTCTGGTTCTGGAACTCGAACAGAAACAAAAACAAAAACTCGAACTAGAACAGGAGCAGGAACCGGAACCGAAGACGGAGACGGAGACGGAATCAGAATCGTGAACAGAGAACAGAACCCTCTGTATTGATGCGTGCAGAGCTCTGATACCACTGTTGTCAAGATCTTTCTCACGCGCACACAGAGGTTACAAACGCAAAAAACACACAAAAAAATAGAGACAACAAGAGATGAGACCGAACGCAAGATTGGGTGCAATCTCCCCCCATGCACTCTGTTTCGACAGTCCACAGAGTGCATGTATTTATAAGAACTTTTGATTATGTCGAAAAGAGTGGTTACATGAGAGTGGCTTCAAAAAGCAAGTGTGAAACTAAAAGTTGGTAACTTTTACAGAAAGCCATTGTTTTCAATAACAAAAACTGCGGTCTACAACGACTCTTATTCTAACCATTTCTTTTCTAACTATTTCTAACAATAGAACCTTCTATGCAGGTTTATTTACAAGCTAAATAATAATTATTCGGATTATTGATGTCCGCCCTTTCACGCCTTGCACACTCCTCACGAACCTTCAGCTGCTATATCAAAAACATCAAAAACACATTAATACATTAATAATTTAACACTCTAACAATGCATTGTTCAATAATAATTTAACACTCCAACAATGCATTGTTCAACATATTCCATAAGTTATAACAGTAGTATGCAAAGCTTTTTCTCAATAACAATAAGCAATATTTTTATCAGCCATCAAGGCTCTTGCTATTTCTACAATATGTCTATTTTTGCATTCAGCAATGCCATTCTATTGTGGTGTGTACCTGCATGATAATTGCCTTTGAATCCCATGACTTTTTTGAAAACTGTTGAACTCATTTGACATGTATTCACCTCCTCCATCAGATCTTAATGTTTGAATATAGTTCCCTCTTATCTTTTCCACCATAGCCTTTCAATTCTAAAAGTATTGTCATCAATGAAAGTGAGATAAAACCTATTGCCCCCCATAGATGTGGTCTTTGCGTGACCCAAACATTTGTATGTACTATTTCTAGCACATTCTCACTAACATGCTTGTGATGCAAAAATGATGCCCTTGTGTGTTCACCAAATTGACATTCCATACCTTCTGCATCTCTGCAACCTTGAAATTTGGTAGTCCATTGACAAGCTCCTTTGACTGCATCAACTTCCGCCTCTGCAATTTTGCATGTCGAATTCTCTTGTGCCAAATCTCTATATCAGCAATAACACCTTCAACTTTTGCAAACATGGCTACATTCATTTCAAGAATTTTCACATTCAAGGTGAACATCCTACCAATTTTGTTCCCTTTGGTGACCAACCTTCCATTTTGTTTGTACTCTTCTACATATAAACCATCAGCATTGAATCTGACTTGTAATCCCTGCTCAATTATTTTTCCAATAGAAACCAGATTCTTTATTATATTCAAAACATGCAATACATTAGCAAGATGTTTTAACATCACCATCCTCCATAGATAGTGCTATGTTTCCTCTATGCTTGATAGGATGTGATGTGTCATCACTTGTTTCAAAAAATACAAGAACATATAATTTTTGCAAACTACTAAAACATTCTGCATGGCTGGTCATGTGATTTGAGGCACTTGAATCAACATACCATACATTACCATTCAATTTTGAAACATCAGTAGACATTGTATTCATCATGTGATATTGAACCATGAATAGCTTCGTAAAATCATCTACACTTGTGGATGCATAGTTGTTTTGTGGCTTTTCACTATTTTGATTCTTCAACCAACAATCATGTTCAAAGTGACCAGGCTTACGACAATTCTAACATCCCTTACAATCATTATGTGAATCATTTCTTTGTAAATTTCTATGGTCTCTTTGGCTCCCCCTTCCTCAAAACTTTCCTCTACCTCCTACATGATTTTGTTGTTGACCTCAGTCTTGGTTACTATTTCCTCTTCCATTTTTGAAGCCTCTTCTTCTCCCTCTTCCTCTACTAGAGTAGAATACTTACTGAGAACCAGCTTTTCCTTGGGAGTTTGAGTCTTCACCAAGGTTTTTTTTCTTCAATTATCAGCATGGACACAAGATCAACAAACTTTGGAATGTTTTTCTTAGTCTAAATAGATGTTATGAACTACGTATATGTAGTTCCTAAACCACAAAGGAACACTTCCACCTTATCATCATAATCTATGTTCACACCAATAGATGCAAACAACTCACATATTCTTTTGATTTTTAGATTGTATTCACTTACCAACATGATCTTTTTCTCTAGAGCATGTAGCTCATTCTTGAGTTGCAATTTTTGTGCATTTGTATTGCTCTCATACAATGTGACCAAAGTGTTTGAAGCCTCTTTCCAAGTTTTGGCATCCTATATGTGCCCAATCATACTATCTTGTATGCTATCAGACATCAAATACATTAGATTCTGTGCTCCTTGATTCCACTCTTCATATGTTGTTAACTGGGCTACAATCCAATTCCTCTCTAGTAACTGCAGAGCATTTTGATTCTCTCCTTTGATGTACTTACTGTTGGTATATTTTGGAAATGATGTGTGAACACAATCAAGACCATCGGGGCACTATTTTCCCTCATTTGGAGGTTTTTTTCCCCAGCTAGTATATATACCTATAACCCTAATGCGCTACTTACCTTTGTATATTCACTTGGTAATACATTCAGTTATGTGTATTGTGCTCCAAGATTCTTCTTCTTCCTTGTGGTTTTTGTGCACTTCCGTAGACATCAAATCCTAAAATTGCTATCAAAGGAGGTCATCGCTTCATCTAGGGCATTGTCAACACCCCTCTCGTTAGACTCTCAAAATTGCATGAAAATTGGTGAGCATACTTAGGATGATAAGGACTTCAAAATAGCTTCACTTTATGGCATCAAATTTTTTATATGAGCTCGTTTTGATTTTCGAACACACTATTGCAGTGCTTGTGGAGGAACTTTTGTGCCAAACTTATATATATGTTTCAATTCACCAGTACAAGTGCCTAGTCTACTACAAGTTTAGCAGAGATTTACAAGGTAGTTATGGTAAACCTTTTTAGATACATTCACTTTTTTGCATCAAGGTATTTAGTTAGTGGCCATGGCTGAAAGAATTCATGTATTCCATATGTGGCTTGTTGAGGACAAGTTGGATGGTACTAATTACCCATTATGGGCATATATGATGCATCATGTACTGGTAGCAAAAGGGTTGTGGAATATTGTGTAGGGTGCTGAGAAACGACCTACTACATCTGCAAATATAGTTATTGAAGGTGATGCAAATGGCATTGAAGATGATGATCTTCAAATTCTTGTTCGTGCTGCAAATCTTGCTATAGCTAATGTAGAGCAACTTTGATGGGATGACAAAGATGCCTAGGCACATGTATTGATAGCTTTGTTTGCCAAACATCTTCTTATACCTCAAATTTGCTCATGTAAAACAAAAAAGGATACTTGGGATACACTTATACCAAGCAAGAAATGAGGCTCGTGTTGCTTACATCCGAAAAAAGTAGGAGAGTGAGCATATGAAGGAAGGAGATTCTATAGATAGTTTTTTGACAAAGATCAAAGACTTGAAAGAGCAATAGATTTTGTAGATGAAGTCTTGCTAGATAGTTCACTTGTGCAAGCCGTTCTTAATGGTCTTTGAGATTCATATCGGATGTTTTCTTCTACTCTTTGGTTGATGATCAAAGGCAATCCAAATGACTTAACATTTGAGGAGTTCGTCTCTGTTTTGTTGTAGGAAGATTAGTCTAGGCCGCATAGGTCCATTATGCATATTGCACGTCAAGATTTCTTAGTTTGTCAAAAGGGAAAAGGCAAATTGATCTCATCTACTAGGAAGTAGAAATCTAGTAAAATTTGTCCCAAATTGGCTACAAAAGAGGCAAAGAAAAAGGAGGATGGAATGGTTGTTTTAGAGGCCTCTACACCTAGACAGAGTCTGCTTATCTTGTGTAGAATGAAGAATGGGTGTTTACTATTGTTCACAGCTATGATCCATCTTCTCATGAACATTGTATGTCTACAATAGACCCAAATGTTTGGTACTTTGATAGTTGGACAACGAAACATGTTGCCTCGTAGTGTAGTTTCTTTAGTTCCCTTGAGCCTGCTCCTATAGGGAATATTATCACATGTACTAAAAACTCCTCTTATCCTATAATGGTAGTTGGTGAGATCATTCTGACTATTATTGATGGTATTTCTTTCAAATTATGAGATGCTTTGTATATGCTAGAGATCAAGAAAAATCTATTGCTAGTGTCAGCATTAGCCAATATTGGCTTGGTTGTCAAACTTGTTGATGATAGGTATACAATTCATGAAGTCCCAAATGGCGATGTCATTATTGCTTCTAGAATTTTATGTCATGGGTTGTAAAGCTCATAGAGTATGCAAAGTCTATCAATGATTGAGCATGTGGAGCTCAACATGCATGCTTTGGCCATCTAAATTTTGCTAGTTTGCTACAACTACAAATATCTAAACTATTGTCCTCTCTACCCAAACTAGGTGCACCTTGTAAACATGTTTTTGAAGGTTGTATCTTGGGAAAAATGCAGCATTCATCCTTCCCAAAAGATTGTTTAGTTTGAGTTACTTAGAAATTACAACTTGTTCATAGTCATGTATGTGGTCCTATGCATGCATCGTTCTTTGGGAACAACCTTTAAGTGTTTATGTGCTTCAAATAGTTTCTGGTTATGGCTCAAAATATGTCAGCATGTAAAATAGGCACCCCCCATTCTCATCGAGGGAGGGAATACATATCTTTTGATTGATTTTTGGTTCAGCATGGGATAAAACATCAGTGTACATTGTTATATATACCTCAAAAAAATGGAGGTTCAAAAAGAAAGAACATGTCTTTCATGGAGATGGCAAGGTGTATGGTCAAAAGTTAAGCTTTACCACATAGCTTCTAGCTTGAGGATGTTATGTGTGCAGCATATGTACTTAACAGGTGTCCCACCAAAGCACTGCATTCTATCACTCCATATGAGGCTTTGCATGGTCATAAGCCATCTGTTGCTCATCTATGTGTCTTTGTTTGTTTGGTATATGCATTAGTGACTGAACAACAAGGCATGAAATTGGATCATAAGGCAGTGAAACGTATTTTTATTAGGTACAGCTCTAAAAGCAAAGCCTATCATCTAAATCATTGACATACTAAATGCACTTTGGTTAGTATGATGTTATTTTTGTGGAAGATGCAATTCTAGCATTACTTTCATGTACTAAGGAGACATGAGTTAGCTCCAAAAATGTGTATGACACTTTGCTACCTCTTTTTATAGGTGAACAATCAAGTGTTGGTCCAAATGAGGGGGTTTCTCACCCTTTACAGGTTTCACATGATGATGTTGCTCATTCCATTTCTCATGTAGATTTACATGATGCACTCATTGATGAGAGGCTTGACATAGAGGAGGCAAAAACAATGCCTAAATGGTTGGTGTAGACTTTGTGAGATGGTAAAATAGATGCACCTCTGTCATATCATACTTGCTGAGACTCTCATAGTGCATCTTTTGTATCAAATTGCTATGCAACGACAAGTCTTTGTGATGAGAATGAGCTTTTTTCTTTTGATGAAACAAAAAATTCAAAAAATTGGATAGTTTCTATGCAATCAAAATATGATGCTATTATGAAGAATGGTACTTGGTCTTTAGGTGGTTTGCCTCCAGGAAAAAAGGCCATTGGTACTAAATGGGTGTTGGAAGCAGTCAGAGGCACAGTCAGAGGCACAGACGACGTGGAAGCATGTAAAGACGGAGCAGGGAGCCAGTCGGATCATTTTTTCAAACAACTATGTTTTTATTACCTCTTCAAACATCCAACAGTGATTTTCATCACTCTTGTAACATATGTAATATAGACAAAATCCCATTTTCTAAATCATAGCTCCATTTTGTGCAAGCCGAGGAGTCCTCGAGCTTGAGGAGCTTAGGTAGAATGCGCGTACCAATTTTCGTTATTTTTAGACATCGTTTACCCTTCCAAATAGCCTCTAGGACCTATTTTTTAACTAGGCCGGTCACTAGATGTGAAACCGGTCAAAACTAGTCTAGAAACTATAAAAAGAGCTAGAGAGCTCATTTTTGAGGTTGGTTCATGTTGGCTAGTGTGAGCTTAGAGCTAGTTTGAGCTTGTAATAGTGTTTTTGAGTAATAAAGCTAATTTCCCACCTTCCATTGTGTCTGGCTTGTCTCTTCATTGTGTGTGTGCAGGTGTATGTGCATCTTTGTGCTTCTCACCTTCACTCTCACATCATCTCTCATTCACGATCTTCATATCACTCCTATCTCTTCCGCGGATTGACATTAAGGAGGTGAAGCTTCTTAACGTGGTTCTCACCATTGTGCTAGAGCAACACCAAATTTGGCGCCGTTGCCGGGGATCGAGTCTAGGACGAATGTGTGATGGTAAGAGTATAGCAAGAAGTGGCGTTGGAAGGTAAAAACTTCAGTTTTTGTTGTTGTTTTTACTTAGTTTTTAGTGTTTTTCACCTTCCCCATACTCCATCTTCATCATCGCATCATCATCTTCATCTCCAAAAAAAAATCAGAAAATTCACCATATCCACCCATTCACCTCATTTCCCCTCATTTGTGCATGCGAGAGAGCGAGAGAGAACTTTTGTGCTTGTGTGTGCTTGTGTTTTCTTGAGTTTTCTTGCAGGTATAGAGCTCCAGTGCATCAGGAAAGCTTGGAAAAGGTAAAAATTTACTCTCTGTCAAAGATCTGCCGAGTGTGGCGGACCATCGCGATGGTCTACAACCTTCGGAATTCTTGGTAGGCGACCACACCACGAGGTAGGCGACCCTTGCGCATCTACGAATCCACAGGCGCATCTCAAAAATTCACACTTTGGTGGACCATCGCGATTGGCTCAGACCATCGCGATTGTGTCGCACCATCGCGATAGGCTCACGCCATCGCGACGGCTCGGCCGGACCATCGCGACGGTCTCGGACCATCGCGACGGTTCACTTGAGCCATCGCGACGGTCCACTTGGACCATCGCGATTGTTCAGCTGACCCCGCACCATCGCGATTGGCTCACGCCATCGCCACGACAGTGCCACGTGTCAAGATAGACCATCGCGACGGTTCATTTTTCGGACCATCGCGACAGCCCAAAATCGGACCATCGCGATTGGCTCACGCCATCGCACTTGTGACCATCGCGACGGTTCACTTCGGACCATCGCGATTGTCCACCTTTGACCGTTGACCCGCGCCATCGCGATTGTCCGCCTGATCACGCCATTACGACGGTTCGACCTCACGCCATCGCGATCGCTCACTACTGGACCATCGCGACGGTTCATTTTTCGGGCCATCGCGACGGTTCGACCTCACGCCATCGCGATTGTCCAAATTCCACGCCATCGCGACGGTTCGCTTGGACCATCGCGACGGTCCCAGACCATCGCGATTGTGCACCCCCATCGCAAATTTAGGGTTCCATTTTTTGACCAATTTTGGGGGTATTTTTGAGAAATTTTTGGACCATTAGACTCATAGGAGAACCCTTAGCTCATATTTGAAGGAAAACCTGATTGTCAGTTTTTACCCCCCAGGGCCTGAACGCTCATAACTTTTTCATCCGAAGTCCGTTTTTTGAGCTTAATAGCTCGTTAGAAAGCTCGTGACGAGTACTACGTGACCTCAACTGTTTTTTCATAAAGGATACATCTATTTTTTAGATAAGCTATTTTGGGGTTCACCTAGTTTGGGACTAGGAAGCCAGGGGGCAAGTATTGAAATTTTGGGCAAAAGAGAAGGGACTAAAAAGGTGTGTATGCTCAAGTGCTTGATCATCCAACTGTGAATTGGTCTAAAATTGGATTTTTCCAGGTCTAGCAAGGGCAATCCAAGGCAAGCTAGCAAGGCAGTGAAGACGGCAGAGCTTGGGAAGCGCGGCTTCTTGGGCAACAAGGCATCAGAGCAACCAGAAAAGCCGACTCGAGGTTGGAAGATTACTCAACCCCCTCAGTCAATTCTTAGCTTAGGCTAAACGTTAGCATTGTGGATTTAAGTCGATAGGAACGCCTCAAGTTCAAGATACTTAATTGTTTCAAGTTCAAGACTAAAGATAAAGGTGTGTGACGAAAACCTAAAGGAAAGAACATAAGTCTGACGGAACGAGAACTCAAAATCATAACGAAAAGTCGAATTCCTGACGCATATATTAAGACAAGAATCCAAAGAAAATAAAAAATAATCAAGAAAGTAATAACAAAGAACCATTGACGATCTAAGTGTGTAATTGAGTGAGCAAGGAAGGAAATTAATGAACCTTAGATCGGGCAAACATATAGGTAAGTCGGACTGACGAAGCCTTAGATCATCAGAGGCTAGTGTAAGAACTACTGCTCGATCGTGGGCTCAGCAATTGAATAGTAATTACCCCTACGAGAGCTCAGAGACTAGCGAATCAGAAATGGCATTTAGCGCAGACAGACCAGAAGGAGGGTCAAATGTAGCCTACTTAGAAAAACCAGAAGGACCCTATAGAACGCAATTAGAGTTTCTCCGAACCAACCGATTAGGTGCTCGCATCTATGAGGATGGTTTGCAAAGGCAAGTGGTGCAACTGCACAACCCTGATCAACCCATTGGATTGGAAAGACCAGTGGTGAAATTTGAGAGAGACGCGTACATAGACAAAGAAGGAACCATGTACGTTCTAAGTACGCAGCCAAACGATACTAATGAGTTTGGCACAATTCAATTAGAGACAGAAGCGAAATTTCAAGGAAAAGAACCGTTAGAAGAACCTAGAACACCTAGAGGGAAATCCGTATTAACAAGAGTACTCATCCCAGAGTGGATCCCTCAAGATAACAGGAGCACCGAGTTGTTTGTAAATAAAGAGACAGATGAAGCCTTTTGGAGGTACAGAAAGGAACACCCTGGTGAGATAGGCATCATTACAATTTATGAATTCAAGGACCCAGATACACCTGGAAAGGTTGTATACCTGGATGAGACTTCAGAAAGAGTCTTTGTGGTGCCTGACCGCGCTAAAAACACATACACATGGAGAGGTGAATTGGTATTCCCTCCATCGAGAACGAACATAAATACAAGTCAACAAGGGGCAGGAACATCCTCAGCCCAGGGAAATCAAAGAGAAGGAAATAAAGAAAGACCGAAAGTAAGCTTTAATCATCCCATAGGGAGAGATAGAACAACCACGAACACTAATAGAATGGATAGACAAAGAGATCATGGAATACCAGGTGGTAGAGATGATTTTCCTCTACCTAGACCACGTGAACACGCAAGAGTATTGAGACCCACTCAATTAGTAAAATCAATGAAGAATTACTTTGATGGGACAGGAGATCCCTATGACCATGTCGCAGAATTCAAGCAAGTACTAAGAGCAAAACAAGTCGAGGACATGTTCACGCAATACAATGCATTTGGACTAACGTTAAAGAATACCGCTTTAACTTGGTTTCAACCATTGCAACAAAGGCAATTTAGAGACATCCATCACTTTTTAGAGTCATTCATCACTGAATTCTCTAAAAGTGGGATTAGACACGACACGTCTTCGTTGATTCATAGCTTTAAACAAACCCCTCAGGAAACAGTTAGACTGGCAGGACGTAGGTTCAGACAATATGTTGAACGATGTCCAATGCAAGAGCTACCCTCACAAGCCAAACAAGTATCGCTGTTCCTAGATGGCTTGTTGAGCGCCAAACTACGCTCCTATGTGTACCTAAAGGAACCCAGAACGCTAGAGGAGTGTGTAAGAATATGTATAGACATCGAGGACAACCTAGGAGATGAATTAGAACTCTCAAAGGTCTATAAGGACTCAGATTGTTCTTCTCTAGCATCCACAAAATTGTCTAGCTCGATAGAGGACCTAGCAGAAAAAGTGGCCCAGAAACTAGGAGTTTCTAGTAAACAGGTGCCCAAGCTACCAACTAATGTACGTTGTTACACTTGTGGTGGAAATCATTTGGCAAATGTGTGTCCCAATGCACCACAACCTCAAGCCAATCCTAGTGGCCAATATTGTACAATTGAGAGAAGATACACGAATCATACGGCTTAGGACTGCCCATACAACAAACAAACCGTGAGACAGAACTACCCGCAAACATACCAGCAGCCAGGTAGGTATCAAGGCCAATACAATGCTCAGCCTTATTACTATAGGCCTCCTCATAACTACCCATACCAGGCTCAACAGAGACCTCAACCCGTCTTAGCTCAGCAACCACCCCCACCAGCGAATGTCATCTCAGTCAAATACGCTGCTGCAGAAGAGAACCTAAGTAGGGCCTTAGTGCCTTCTTCACCCTTGATCACAGAAAGTGACCCGAACTCAAACAGTTTTGACTCTACTCATGTAACTAGTCCACCCGCTTATTACACGGAGTCACCAGAACATGTGGAGACATATCATTATGATAGTCCACCAATGGAACCTAGTTGGGAGCCAGACTATGCTAATGTGATGTACGCAAACCCAAACCCACGGCCCCAATTGAGACAACAGAGACCACAGGGCCCTAGAGGACCATGCTTTAGGTGCCAAGGAGATCACTTCATTAAGGATTGTCCACATCCCCCAATAGCAAGGCAATCACAGTACTATAACATACAAGGCTTTTGTGCCGACTGTGGCAAAGAGCACATAATCAAAGATTGTCCTAAGAACCCAGTTAACGCTTCGAATGTGACACCGATCAACGTGATAGGTATTGTAAACAACGCAGATGGATCCAACCCTACATACGTGCCTATCCAAGCTATAACCAGAGCCCAGGCGCTCTTACAAAACCAACCGCATAATCAAGAGAAAGTAGCCGGAACTAGTGAAGTTGCAGAATCTAGCAGTAAAAAGACAAAATCTTGGAAAGATTCTAGAGAAAGAATCAAGAGAAAATGGAGTAAAAAGATAACGGAGTTGGAAGGAAGCTTGAAGGAATCTAGAGCCAAAATCCAAGAATTGACTTCACAAGAATTAAACCAAGAAAATCCAGCTCAGAAATCAGGATCAGTTTTAGCGGAACCCATACCAGAAGACCTAGACATGATGTTTCGTGCATATCAGGCAAGATTAAAAGAGGGAACTCAAGTAACGGAAATGAGTAAAAACTACCCTCGAGCTGATCTAGAAATTGAGAGAACTAAACTTTGCATGAAGATGGTAGAGTTAGCACAAGCTTTGTTCGAAGCCTCTAGATATCTTAATTGGAATAACATGGCAAAACCGGAATTACACTTTCAAGGACTAATGGAGAGGCTAGAACACTTGATAGAAAGCAAAGAGAAAAAGGATCAGTCTAGGAACCCTATTGTCCCAGAGACACAGGAAAGGAATGCACCATCCCTGTCTCAAGTACCCAATACAGAAAGTCAAGACAATTTGTCTTCCATACATAGGTACTCACATGAATTTTTGAGGGAGATCCAAGAAGAGAAATGGAGAAAAGAACAAGGAACTCATCCTCCTATTCAAGAAATAGACGACTTGCAGGAACAATTTCCCCAAGACATCCCCTCTATATATGATGATGTAGAGGTGGAACAACTGAGTGAACCCACAGGATTTGAATCTAATTCTCTATAAGAATTACCTCAGTTCACAGGACCTTGGGAAGCTAAGTCTATTAGTATGAGAGCACCCACGATAATAGTGAGGAATGAAGAATCAGTGATCCCTAGGAACACGGAAGTGATCAAGAATACCAAAGTACAATGTAATCTCACTCTGGAGGAATTGATAAAGGTAAAACCAGAATTGTGGAAGCACGTAGCAAATCAATTCCCTGAGCTTGCTACCACACCCTCTCAAATAGGATCACATAAGAAGGTACCAGAGATACCCGTGGAAAAGATTGGAGACGTAAGCGAAGGAGAGGAAGGTAACACATTTCTTCCAATAACCCATCAGGGCTACACCACGAAAGCCATCTTAGATTCAGGAGCCGGAGTAGCCATGATGGAGAGTGTTAATCTCCAAAAGAACAACCTACTCTTGAGTTTAGAACACCTCTATGTCAAGAGTAAGTCAAAACCTTCACTAAATTATAGGTCCAATCTCCAAATTATCAAAATTAAGAAAATCTGTGAAGAAAGTGAAACACATAAAAGTCTGCTGCAGAATTTCTTCACATTGACTTATCAAACGTGTAAAGTTTTTGATGAAACTTTGTACGAATCATCTCCTAGGGATTGCGCATCACCTCCAAGTTGAATCACTTGAAAAACTTTAGTATAACTTGAGAAATTGTTTTCACAAGTTACCTATGTCAGAATCTGTTACTCAGAACAGTCGATTCTATACCCCTAACTTCTTAACTTTGGTTCTCACAATATCTAATCCGTTTTGCCAAATGCTTTTAGCCACGAGTAGATCACCTTCCAACTTAAAGATTAAGTGCTTGCTTGCACAAAACTTTAAACTATGGAGTGAGCACTGATCAAAAGATTAAACACGAAATTTGCGCCTGTTTCAGAGAACTGTAGACACTCAACACATATGAATGTTCCTACTAACAATTCTCCTAACCTGATTACAATTAGACTCTGAAATTCAGGTCACAGGCTCATTAACTAACAACTTAGATATCCTCAAAAGGATTTCACAAATGATCAAACACAGAAGGAGCAGACACGAAAAGATCGGGCGCAAACTTTCTTCATTAACTCAGAAACTTACAACTGAGTGATGAGAGCTAACTCAAACTAACTTTTCTCTATTTCTTGGCTCCTAACTTCCTCAATCTTGGTTTCTACATATGCTCTCATAAGCTCTCATACATGCCCCGACTTTTCTCAAAGTATTTATAGACATCTATGTACAAACTCTCATCAAAACATAAGTATATGTAATCTGTGTTATAACTAATGTACATATGTGTACATGTCCTTCATTCTTGTGAATATATCCATTTTCTTCATTCCAAATCTTCAATTGGTGATTGATATGCACCAACAGCTCCCCCTCAATCATCAATTGAGGTTTCTCCTTTCTTCTTTATACCTGCCATGTCCTTAAACTTCTGTAGCTTTGGTCCATCCAAGCTCTTTGTAAGCATATCAGCTATCTGATCCTTTGTTGAAGTATGTATGACTTCAATCTCCTTATCCATCACTTTCTCTCTTAGAAAGTGATACTGAATCTCAATGTGTTTGGTCCTGGCATGAAAAACAGGATTAGCAGCTAAATACAATGAACTCATGTTATCTCCATATATGATTGGTATCCCATGCATAATATCAAGACTCTTCATCAATGTCTTGACCCAAATTACTTCCTTTGCAGCTTCAACCATGCCTTTATACTCTGCTTCTGTAGAAGATAAAGCAACTGTATGTTGCTTCTTGGAACACCATGAGATAAGTTTATCTCCCACATAACACATGTATCCAAATGTAGATCTTCTATCATCTGGATTACCTGCCCAATCTGCATCACTATAAATTTTGATATTTGTATCTGAGGTAAACCCATAATACAAACCTTCATTGAGTGTACCCTTAATGTACCTCAACACCCTTTGTCCTGCAATCCAATGTTCTTTCCTTGGGCAATGCATAAATTGAGACAAAACCCCTACTGCATATGATAAATCAGGTCTAGTTAGAGTAGCATAGATAAGGCTACCAACCAAACTCTGATATTGTCTCATGTCTTTGAATTCTTCACCTCCATACTTACTCAATTTGTGATTCACCTCCATTGGTGTAGGTGCTACCCTGCAATCATCCATTTTAAACTTGATTAACAAGTTCTTCAAATACCTTTCTTGGGTCACAAATACTCCATGTTGAGTATATGTTATCTCCATGCCCAAGAAGTATGACAAGTCTCCCAAGTCACTTATCTTGAACTCCTTTTCCATTTGCCTCTTAAGCCTTTGTATTCCTTCTTCATCTGTACCTGTAAGAATTATATCATCAACATATATGCACATGTATATGAAACCATTTTCACTTGCCTTGACAAGCAAGCTACTATCTGCTTTAGACACCTGAAATCCAAGTTCTTTTAGGAACTTCACAAGTCTATAGTTCCATGCCCTTGGAGCTTGCTTCAAGCCATACAAAGCTCTCTTGAGCTTGCACACATAATCTGGATACCTTTTATCTTTGAACCCTTGAGGTTGCTCCATGAATACATCATCTGAAATATAACCATTTAAAAAAGCATTCTTCACATCAAGTTGACATAGCTTCCAACCTTTACATGCAGCAATAGCAATAAGTGTCCTTATGGTTGTCATCTTTGCCACAGGACTATAGGTCTCATCATAATCAATACCATATGTTTGAGCAAAACCTTTGACCACAAGTCTAGCTTTGTACCTAGACACACTTCCATCTGCAAACCTTTTTGTCTTGTAGACCCATTTGCTTCCAATAATCTTCTGACTATTTGGTTTAGGAACCAAATCCCAAGTTTGATTCTCCAATAGTGCATCATATTCTTCCTGCATAGCACTCTCCCATTTTTCCTTACCTTTTGCCTCTTCATAAGTAGAAGGGTCTTCATCTGTATTCACCATGTAAGCATAATCTTTTGTGGCTAGAAATGAAGTATCATAACTATACCTTGTAGGTTGCCACCTATTTCTTGTTGACCTTCTGAGTTCTCCATTCCTTGAGGTTTCTGGCTCTTCACATTCAGGATCAAATCTTGGTGTCTCTTCCACCTCAACCTGCACTTCATTATTCTCTTGCTCATCAAATATTTGAACTTTTGATTTACCTTTTCTTTGACTCACCTCTTCTTCATCATCTGTATTGATTTTGATTGTACCTGCATACCAAGTGCTTTGTTCATCAAATGTAACATCTTTAGAAACCATAAATTGTTTTGTTGATGGACTCCACAACCTATAGCCCATCTGCTTGTCATCATAGCCAATGAAAACATACTTTTCAGCTTTGGGTTCCAATTTGTGTCTTAATTGTGATGGCACATATGCATATGCCACACACCCAAAAACTCTGCAATGATCTAAGGTAGGTCTCTTACCCCACCAAGCCTCATATGGTGTCATACCCTGCAAGGCTTTACATGGTAACCTATTGACCAAATAAGTGGCTGTATTTACAGCCTCAGCCCACAAATAATTAGGGCAATTTTTCTCCTTCATCATGGATCTTGCAAACTCAACAAGAGTTCTATTTCTCCTTTCTGCAACACCATTTTGTTGAGGAGAGTACCTGCAAGTAATTTCCCTTTTTATACCTGCATTCCATAAGTAATCACTGAACTCATTTGAGAAATACTCTCCCCCTCCATCTGACCTTAGTCTCTTCAACTTATGACCTGTAATTCTTTCTGCATATGCATGATAGTGTTTAAATGTATTAAACACTTCTGACTTATCTTTGATCACATAAATAGTGATCCACCTAGTAGCATCATCAACATAAATCACATAATACCTTGATCCATTTATACTGAAATCTTTTGATGGTCCCCACACATCTGTGTGTACCAACTCAAGCTTCTCTGAGTGCATAAAACCATGTTTGGAATAGGAATGTTTATGAGCCTTACCTAATTGACATGCCTCACATTTGTATGTCATATGTTGACCTGCAACATTAGGCAATCCAAGCACTGAACCATTGTTAACCATATCTTTAATACCTCTTTCATTGAAATGTCCAAGCCTCTTGTGCCAAAGATCTAACTCAGAGATCTTATGTCCTCCATATGTGAACATAGCATGACCAATGTTACCTTGAATCTTCAATGTAAATAGTCTTCCTTCTTTTTTTCCTGAAACAATCTGTTTATACCCTTGGCTAGGGTCTTCCACATATACTCCATCATTAGTAAACCTTACTTCATATCCCTTTTCAACAATTTGACCTACACTTATCAAATTCTTAGGGATTGTAGGAACATACAAGACCTTACTCAATAAGGTGCTTCCATCCTTGGCCTTCACTGATCCTATTGACTTCACATTGTGCTTTGTGTTGTCACCTGTTTGGACAACATGATTAAAAACTTTACTTTCCAAATCAGTCATCAAAGATATGTTACCACTCAGGTGATTGCTACACCCTGAGTCAATGTAGAAGACTCTTTGATCTTCACTCTGCCTTTCACAAGTTGCATTCATTATCAATGTTGAATCTTCCTTTTGATCTGAAGCATAATTGTAGTAGGTGTTGTTGTATTGTTGACTTTGGAATCCTCTACCTGCATTTCTTCCAAAGTAATTCCTTCCACCTCTACCTCTGTAATTACCTCTTTGATTTCTGCCACCTCTTCCTCTTGCATTATAATTTTGATTATATCCATTATTATTCTGAGTATTGTGCCAACAATCATTAGCTAAGTGATTTGTCTTACCACAAATCCAGCAAGCTTTGCCTCCATCTTTATTGTTCCTGCCTCTTCCTCTACCTTTGCCACCTCCTCTTCCTCTTAGGAAGTTGGCTTGAGTAGTTGTTCCTTCATCTTCACTTGCTTGTTGTTTTCCTTTGCTATTCTTCTTCTTGTCCTTTGAGTACATTGCATGACCTGTACTCTTGTCACCATCTCCTTTAACATCCTGCTCAAATGTTAGCATATGACCTAACAATTGATTTAAGTCAGGAGTGAAATGGTCAAGTGATAGTTCTGTAGACAAAATAAATGGCTTCCATTTGTCATCACCTCTCAACCCTGTAAGAATTTGCCTTACCAATTTATCTTCCTCAATGTCTTCATCAACAGCTCCTAAAGCATCTGCAATATCTTTCATCCTTGTCACATAATCTGAGATGGACTGAGAAGCCTTCTTCTTGAAGGTAGTAAACTCTGCCCATAAGGATGCCTTCCTTGACTTTGTAGTGTTCTGAAAATGCTCCTCCAAAGCATTCCATATGTCAGTAGCACTTTCAAGACCTCTAATGTGAGGTAACAAGTAATCATTGACTCCCATGTAGATAATGCTCCTAGCTTGAGCATCTTTCTTCATCCAATTTTTAAGATCTGCTAACTCTTCCCTAGTTGGAACACTAGGATCTCTGAACTCTGGCTTCTCTTCTTCTCCTGTGATGTAACCAATCAAATCTTTGCTCATAAGATGAGCTTCCATTCTCATTGACCATGCAGGATAGTTTTCCCTATCCAATTTCTCTATCTGTAGAGCATCTCCCATCTTGTGTCCACCTGTGTATTGAAAACTTCAAGCTTTACAAGCAATGTATGTACCTTTACTTCGAATTAGGCTTCTTTTGCCTTTCTTGATGTCGAGTAGACTTCTCCTCAGCCTTTTGACTCCAAGCTTTCACTTCTTAGTTCTTCAAATGTTGAACTTCTTGAATCTGCAGCAGTCGGGACCTTCCTTTCCTTGATTTGATGTCTCCTGCTCTGATACCACTGATGGAGAGTGTTAATCTCCAAAAGAACAACCTACTCTTGAGTTTAGAACACCTCTATGTCAAGAGTAAGTCAAAACCTTCACTAAATTATAGGTCCAATCTCCAAATTATCAAAATTAAGAAAATCTGTGAAGAAAGTGAAACACATAAAAGTCTGCTGCAGAATTTCTTCACATTGACTTATCAAACGTGTAAAGTTTTTGATGAAACTTTGTACGAATCATCTCCTAGGGATTGCGCATCACCTCCAAGTTGAATCACTTGAAAAACTTTAGTATAACTTGAGAAATTGTTTTCACAAGTTACCTATGTCAGAATCTGTTACTCAGAACAGTCGATTCTATACCCCTAACTTCTTAACTTTGGTTCTCACAATATCTAATCCGTTTTGCCAAATGCTTTTAGCCACGAGTAGATCACCTTCCAACTTAAAGATTAAGTGCTTGCTTGCACAAAACTTTAAACTATGGAGTGAGCACTGATCAAAAGATTAAACACGAAATTTGCGCCTGTTTCAGAGAACTGTAGACACTCAACACATATGAATGTTCCTACTAACAATTCTCCTAACCTGATTACAATTAGACTCTGAAATTCAGGTCACAGGCTCATTAACTAACAACTTAGATATCCTCAAAAGGATTTCACAAATGATCAAACACAGAAGGAGCAGACACGAAAAGATCGGGCGCAAACTTTCTTCATTAACTCAGAAACTTACAACTGAGTGATGAGAGCTAACTCAAACTAACTTTTCTCTATTTCTTGGCTCCTAACTTCCTCAATCTTGGTTTCTACATATGCTCTCATAAGCTCTCATACATGCCCCGACTTTTCTCAAAGTATTTATAGACATCTATGTACAAACTCTCATCAAAACATAAGTATATGTAATCTGTGTTATAACTAATGTACATATGTGTACATGTCCTTCATTCTTGTGAATATATCCATTTTCTTCATTCCAAATCTTCAATTGGTGATTGATATGCACCAACAAGCCATCGCTACCACCGCTTTGTGGGAACGTTGGGGTAAGCCAGCACTCAGACCCACCAGGATGAAACTACAAATGGCCGACGGACACATAGAAAAACCATTAGGCTTACTAGAAGGCATATCTCTCACCACTTGTGGTGTAGAATTTGAGCATACTTTCGCCATTTGTGACTTTGCAAAAAATCGTGCTTATGAGATGATATTGGGACGACCATTCATGCGTCAGTTGCAAATTGTACAAGATTGGGGAACTAATTCTTTGTACTTGCAACATTTAGGAGTGACTACTAAAGTCAATCTTAAAGACTATTCACATAGAGATGTACCCCCAATACAATGGAACACCATCCATAAGACACCAGCAGAGACAAAATCCGTGCACTCATTAGAATCAGATCCTTCTTGGTTGCATGAGGATACCCATTTATGGATGTGTAAAGTAGCTAAACAAGAGGAAGAAAGATTAGAAGCCAGGACCTTAGGTGCAGAACAACATTCACGAACCCTTCAAGATCCAGCCTATGCACCTGTAGTATTCCCAGACGAAGAGTTTGAACCCCATGGTTGGGCGGAAATCCTTGCAACCATGGATGTAGCCATCAATGAAGAACAATGGACACCCCACTGTGACGAGGATGGCTATGACATTTCAGTTTTCACGATAGAGCCAATCATGTGCGATGCAATTTTAGAAGAGTGTGAACCGAACACTGATGCATTTGAGGATGCAAGCGATTTTGATTTGGAATCAATTATTATGGACTCTCCATTCGCATCAGAGGAAGAATATTTCTACGAAGTAGAGACTCACACTCAGAGACACGAGGACATTACGAATGAGGTAAGGTTAGCCACTCAAGTGACTACTAAAAGTGAAGGCAAGAAAAGAAAGAAGAAAGAAACCATGTCAGACAAAGAAGAATCTTTATTTGAAGTACCTGAGAACTTTAAGATATATGAAATCGAAGATAGAAGAATCATGGTACGAATGCCTAATAGAAAGGCGAATGACGGACAAGTATATGATAACCGAGAGAAAACCAAGAAAGTAATAGTTGCCATAGAAGGAGAAGAAGAAAAATGTACATACATAAGGCATGATTTGACAACTGAAGAAGAAGAAGAGCTAGTTGCCCTATTGCGCGAATATAGAGATGTTTTTGCGTGGAGTTACAAAGATTTGAAAGGAGTAGATCCAGATATATGTTCTCATAGAATCCCTATGACTCCAGATGCAAAACCGACAAAACAGAAACCTTACACGTACAATGATAATTACGCTGCGAAGATTAAAGAGGAGATAGATCGCTTGATAGAAGCAGGATTTATTTACGAAATTGAACATACTGAATGGGTATCCCCCATTGTGGTTGTGCCCAAGAAGAATGGAAAATTGCGTGTGTGTATTAACCTTAAAAAAGTTAATGCCGCCACGATTAGAGATAGTTATCCTCTTCCTATCACGGAACATCTATTGGAAAGAGTTGCGGGCAAGGAAGTTTACAGCTTTCTTGATGGATTTTCAGGCT
Organism: Ceratopteris richardii; assembly: GCA_020310875.1. Lineage (NCBI taxonomy): Eukaryota > Viridiplantae > Streptophyta > Polypodiopsida > Polypodiales > Pteridaceae > Ceratopteris > Ceratopteris richardii. Next base: position 33,968,343 of record CM035414.1, on the reverse strand, counting down.
ATAATCAAGTAGCCATTGCTCCAGAAGACCAACACAAGACGGCTTTTGCCATTGAATGGGGCATATTTGCATTTCGTGTGATGCCATTTGGCTTAACAAATGCACCCGCTACTTTCCAGCGACTCATGTGTCATGTTTTCAAGGAATTCTTACGCAAGAGCTTGGAAGTTTATGTCGATGACTTATGTGCTCATTCAAATGTAAGACAGACACATATTCCAGAGTTAAGACAAATATTTGACAAATGTCGAGAATATCAGGTTTGTTTGAACCCAGAAAAATGCATTTTCATGGTCAGACAAGGCAAAATTCTAGGACACATTGTATCAAAAAATGGAATCTCCACAGATGAGGAAAAGGTGAAGGTAATTGCGGATCTACCCAGACCAACTAATGTGAAAGAGGTACAGGCATTTATGGGCCATTGCGGTTATTATAGGAGATTCATAGACATGTATGCAATCATAGCCAAGCCTTTGTACTCTCTTTTAACCAATTTTGAGTGGACAGATGAATGTGAAAATTCATTCAATGAACTTAAACGACGTTTGTGCTCAGCACCTATATTGACTACCCCAGATTGGAGTAAGCCATTCCATGTACATGTGGATGCATCCAATTACGCCATAGGATGTGTGTTAGCACAACCCACGAATGAAGGTAACATAGATCTCCCCATAGCTTACGCGAGCAGACAATTGAACGCAGCAGAAAGAAATTACACCACGACGGAACGAGAAGGACTAGGGATGATCTACGCAGTAAAGAAGTTTAGGCACTACTTGTTGGCCAATAAGTTCAAGTTCTTTACAGATCATCAAGCCCTATTATACTTAGTCAACAAACCATGTAACACAGGACGATTGATACGTTGGTTTCTATTACTCATGGAGTATGATTTTGAAGTAGTAGTCAGGAAAGGAAAGACACATCTTAGAGCTGACCACCTTTCAAGATTAACCTCAGGAGAAGCTCCTCAAGGAGTAGCGGATGATCTACCAGATGCATATTTGTTTAATCTTGAGATAGCACCAGAATGGGCTAAGCCTATAGTCCCTATTCTCACATATGGACCCAAGAATCCTAGGATAAAGATCAAAGAAGGAGAGATTACCAAGTCTTAGAGATACCAAATAATGGCAGGAAGCATATATAAACAGGATAATCAAAAGATTCTTGCTTGTTGTGTAGATGAATCAGAACATGCGAATTGGTTGCAATTAGCACATGTAGGTGCATTAAAGCAACATCATTCAAAACATCGAACACTACAGACTCTGCAAAGACTAGGAGTATATTGGCCTTCTATGGAAGCAGATGTCTACAAGTTGTGCAAAGAATGCCATGTTTGTTGTGAAAGACCACCAGTAGAACATGCTACACTCTATCACGTGTCTCTCACACCAGACTGGAGTGAACCTTTAGTGACATACTTGAGAACGAACACATTCCCTCAAGGCATGACCATAGCTCGACAACGCAGTCTAGAGCAGGAAGCTCAAGACTATTCACTTATTGGCGAAAATTTATACAAAAGAGGACGAGATGGATATCTAAGACAATGTGTTCATGAGAGCGATTATCTGAGCATACTAGAGACTGCACACCAAGGTGTTGCAGGAGGTCATTTTGGACCCGATAGGATAGTCAAAGCCATCCTCTTTTCAGGATTATGGTGGCCCACTCTTCACATGGATGCACATACCTATGTAAAGAGATGTGATGTGTGCCAAAGAACTCAGTTTCCTACTCGCAGAGATGAAATGCCATTGAAACCCATGATGGGCGGACGTGCATTTTCTAAGTGGGGTATAGACTTTGTAGGACCCATCAACCCCCCTGCAAAAGGTACACATGCGGAATACATTATTGTTGCCACAGATTATCTAACCAAATGGGTAGAGGCAAAAGCCACAAAAAAGAATGATGCTCACACGACTGCAAAATTCTTATTTGAAAATGTCTTTACAAGATATGGATTGCCTATAGAGTTAGTGAGCGATCGAGGCACTCACTTTCTAAACCAAGTCATTGGATATTTGTTACAGGATTTTATGGTGATTCACAAGAAATCTGCACCATATCATCCTCAGGCCAATGGTCAGGCTGAAAGCACTAACAAGATACTTTGTAACGTACTGACGAAACTCGTGAACAACAAACGTTCAGATTGGGACAAACAGTTACACCACGCTGTTTGGGCATATCGAGTGGCCTACAAGACCGTACTCAATGCAACTCCCTTTCAGATGGTTTTTGGTCAGAATGCAGTGCTTCCTTTGGACTTCTTGATACCGACCCTTAAGGTTGCACAAGAACATCAGTGGACCGGCCATGAATTATCAGCAAGAATAATGGACTTGGAACGATTAGGAGAAACCAGGCTGAAAGCAGCAGCAGGAATATACGCAGCGAAGAAGCGACAGAAAGCATATTTTGATGCACATGTGAAAGATAAAGGTTTAAAAGAAGGAGATTTAGTTCTAGTGTATACGCTGAAACAGCACGCACGGAAGTTAGAAAAGCGAGGTTATGGACCTATGATCATTAACAGACTTTCGACTAGTGGAGCAGTACAGTTAGCCACCTTAGAAGGAGATATAATGCCTAATTACATTAGTGGCTGTAGAGTCAGGTTATATCAGGAACCTCTTACTGAGGATATGCTCAGACGACTCACGTTGGCAAAGAAGCGAAAGGAGGAAGAAAATAGAATACGAGCGGAAGCTCAGGCAGAAGCCATAGAACGCATTAAGCGCATGAAGCTAAGAAGACAAGGACTAGGGAGAGAACATTATAACCATCTGGAAACATCACCCAGATATCCCATGGCCATGTGTCAAGTAAAGTCAGCCACTCATCCTAGCATAGTAGACAGGAGACCCTTCATTACAGTTAGGCTAGAGCACGGCAACCCTTGCCAAGAACTCAGGGCTCTAATTGACTCAGGTGCTGCGACTAGTGCGATTAGATGGTCCCACTATAAGGATTCAAGAATAGAAATGCGGCCAATTGAGGCATACCTCATAGGCTTAGGAGGCATGGAAACCCCTTGCATGGGTGAGGTGGACCTTCCTATCCTCATTAAGGATATGACCATGACAGTGAAGCTACTAGTGTGCCATGATGACGACCTGATAGAACCCAGATGGGAACCTTAGAGCAGAAGCGAGTGATACCGCTTGACTTCCCTAATGGTATTCCGATTGAAGTTTGTAATCCTAGACCCTATGAAACGCATGTGACGGAAGACCGGAAGATCTTGGGTCAGACCAGTCACGTTACGTCTACACCAACCCACTCGGGCTTGGCTATGGACAGTTGTCAATCAGAAGGACGACAGGAGATCTTCCCTGGGACTTCCTGCAAACTAGAAGAGGCAGCTACCCATCTGCTAGGGCAAATGGACACAATCAGCGGTCAGGTGGGTTGCACCAGCGGCCAAATGAGCACGACACCCTGCGGTGCTCATCCTTCCAAACTTGTTGCGGACTGGCCTAGATTAAAGTTAAAGAACGCATCACTTCCTAATGGGCAAGTCACGCAAGTGTTGGATCTCCCTTCTTTTCCAAAGCAGAGCGTCCATCCGACCTCTCAACCTCAACAACAACAGAGTCAACCACGACGAAGGAACCCAGACCGACGGCAGTATCAGAAGACACAACAAGGAAAGCAGTTTAGGCCACCCAAAGGAAGCGGCACCAGACAAATATGGGTGCCAAAAGGACAAAAAGCACCGAAGAACTCCAACCAAGCAGAGATCGACAAGAAAAAGGCAGAACAGAAACAGAATCAGTATCCACCATCCCCTCGACCTTCTTCTACAGGGCCGAGCATTCGACAAATTTGGATCGCCAAGAAATACCTTACCCATAGACCCACACCCACGCAGATTTGGGTACCCAAACCATGTATCATAGCTCAACCCTTAAGCCATGTAATATATACCCCTCACAAATCTTTCCATCCCTCAATACCACCACACCCGATACTACCTTTTGCCCCTCAGCAGAAACCCACCACCCACTCAAGGACTCTTAGGAAATGGATACCGAAGAATGTCCAACCGTCTTCCCCTAACCCTTTGTTTAACTACCCCCCGACTAACATACAACCTTGTAATAAATCACTAACCTTTAAACCTTGTATAAATTCACCCACCATCATCACACATCACTCATAATCTCATCTCATCAAGGAATGTATGCATAATCTGAAACGTGTAGGTGTCTAGAGACCTGCACTAGTGCTGCAAGAAGCATTGCATCCATCACATCACAGCACTTGGCTACACGGGTTACGCATCAGTTATGGAAAGGGATTGCGGTCTCACTTTAATGGGATCATAATTAATTTCCATGCTAATGTGTTAATCTTTTGTAGCAGATCTTTCTCATTAGCGCATCAGTCATCATGCAAACCGACGAAGGACCATCAGAAGCAGGCCCCAGTGTAGCTGCAGCGCCCCTCAACGTTTTACGAGCAGAATCCCACCCGACTGCTCCACCACCAGAATTCCAAGGATTTCCAGGGCCCATGCCGATCGATAACCCACCTATGGGCTACACAGAAAAGATACACCGTAACTCTCACTGGTTTCAGGGACTTGCAGGACCCTTAGCGGACGCGGATTTTATCTTTGAATCTAATTTGACGTTTGATGACCGCACTTGGGGAAAATACCAATTCTTCTCCAGAGAGTTCGAAGGCCTACAGAACACTCAAGACTTAACTCATGTGTGGGCCAGAGCCGGCTTCACGGAGTATTTCAGTGATCCTCTGCCCAAACCTGACTTTTACAGGTGTTATTATTTAATCACTACTTTGCTGGCCTCAGAGAATAAGGATATCCCAGGAACTTTTATTTTGCCTTCTTTAGTGGATGATCCACCTTACAAAAGGTTTTATCTTTCGAAGGATTTAATCAGAGCTGCCATCAAAATTCATGGAACCCACACGCCCACAGATCGAGAAATTAATTCCAGACCGTATGAAACGTGGGGATGTCACTAAGTGGGAGGAGATCTGAGCAATTACACCTGAGCTGTCAAAGCCGCTACGGATATGCATGCAACATTTTGCATTCCCCGCTCAGGACAGATTCACCATGCCCCATAAAAGAATATGGTTTGGATTGTACTTAGCCTGTACTGGACCTCAGACTGTCGATCTGGCGAGCTGGATCATTGATCAAATGTATTTGGCACAACACAGATGGGAACGAAAGAAAGTGCTTAATGGATGTTGTGTGCTGACAAGAATTGTTTATATGTGCTTGGCTTATGACTTGCCAATTGAACGTGCATTAACAGGAGAAGAGCTGAAGGCATTCAAAGGAACGACGAAGAAAGCCAGGAAGCCCAGCAGAGCACGGGCAGGTAAGCGCATGAGAGGCACTATTCCTTGCCTTCAAGTGCCAGAGTCACCATCACCACAACCTCCCCAGAGCAATCACCGACAGAAGCCGCTCCCACAGTACAACCCATTCGAATAAGGTTATCTAGACCAGTAGTAACGGAGGGCACTACCAGTACTGTTGCACCTCAAGCAGCTACAACCACAGAACCCACCACCACGACAGCAGAAGCTCCCACCACTATTGGTGCGGAAGCCTTTTCTTTCCCAATACCACACATGGAAGCAGAACCAATAAACACAACGTTCGATTTTGAAATGCCTGATGCATTCTCAAATGAGTTCCAGTTTTCAGAGGCACAGATGTTCTCTCAAGAATATGAACGCCCCAGCTACCCTACCACACCGCGGGATCAGCCACAGGGACAAGTTGTGTCGAGCTCTGATGACGAAAGAACAGCCACCGACGACGACGAAGGTGATGACGAAGCCAGCCAGGGCACGCATGATTCCCAAGAACAAGGACAGACAGACGGCCAAGGCCAACAAACCGATGCACACGGTGACACCAGCACGCATGAAGAGGAGACCTTCGAAGCAGCAGCTTACACGCTGGCAATCAAGAAATTATATCGTACGATGGAGAAAGTCTGGGCACGGAAGAAATTGACTGAAGAAGAGAGCCAAACCATAATCGAACAAGAACTCGTCTCCGGAGGGTTTGAAGAAGTCTACATCAGAGGGTTCAGAGAACTGGTCAAATCCATTGGCCCGGTCGAGGCACTGAGATATTTGCAAAGGAAGCCACTTCCCCAATATGACCCTCGCAGAGTTCGCCTGTTATCGAAGCCCGGGGAATATATTCGAGTTCCGGTAGGTGCGCAATCATCCCACCAGGCGCAAGATGCACGCCTACGACCGGAAAGATCCTTCACAGACGAAGCTATCCTAGTCGACTCCCCACCACATACTACCGTTGTACATACTACCACTATCCTTGAAATAACATCCACACCATCTACTCCTCTCTCACCTCATGTTTCACCAACCCATCCTGTATCCCCCACTCAACCACCTGCTCCTCCCACCTCCACACCAGTCCACGGCAACATAGCCACAGCCTTTGCCCTGCCCATTCATGCCACCATGCCCGTACCCACCCCACCTCGTCTACGTGTTAACCCCTTCATCCCTTCATCCTTCCCATCCTTCCCCCCACCTTTGGGACACCCTTTCACCTTTCTAACCCCACTAACCTTCTCACCAGTTTCACCTCCCCAACCCACCATAACCCCTATTTCCCCTTTTCACCAAGCTACTCCAGCCATCCCCCCTGTAAATTACTCTACATTTGTAAATCCCGTCTTCACACCTACACAACCACCCACATACACACCGCTTTTCACAGTCACCGCACTTGACACGTCCAATGACATGGACATCTCACCACCCACCGCACCAGCACCCACTCCACTCACAGCACCATCATATTTAGGTACGTCACAATTTTCCACAATCACCACTGCATCCACCGTCCCAACCCCATTCCCCATTCCCGCTGCATCTACTTCCACTGCATCCTCACTTAGCACTCCATTACTATCATCGCCAACCATAGACACTGCACTTCAACAAATGTTCACATGCATGTCACAAGTACGAGATGAGTTTGCATCTCTTGGCAACAACTATCAACAGCTGCAGAGGACGACAAATGAATTACAGTCGCAGCTTAATTCATTATCAATCGAGAATGCCGCTTTAAATACGCGATACCAAGAACTAAGAGAGGCATATCATAAGCTAGAGCTAGAAAGTGAAGAGAAAACAAAAGAAGCCACTGCTGATCTGGACAACCTGCTTCGAGCCCAAACAATTAGGAACGCGACGCTGACCAGGAATATGGGCTTACTCAGGAGACACCTAGCCGTAGCAAAAGAGGAGAACCAGAGACTCCAAGAGCAGAATAGAGAGAATTTGGAAGCGGCATTGGACCATCCAGAACAACCCTTAAGTCCTAGCAGATTCAAGGCAAGCCCATCTGAATCGATGCGGATGTTGCTAGATGACCATGTTCGACTGCTAGAGGACTATGATCGAATGAACGAAGAGCATCAGAAGTTAAAAGAAGATCACAAGTTACTACAGCTCAGAGAACCGGCACCACAACAAGTACAAGTAGCAGCAGAAGTACCAGAACCTGTGGACCCTGCTCTTGACATCTTAGAAGAACTCAACGCATTACGGGCCCAGGTAGCCACTCTCCAATCACGCATAGATGTATACGAAGCACCACCACGGCCTGATTCCCCACCGGAGATCCCAGCTGACGACGAGAACATAACCATTCCGGTGGAGGAAACGTTTGAAGAAGCATACGAGCCAATACCCATCCCAGGCGGACAAGTCACGGCCGAAGGCCAGATGACCTATGAACTTCCTACCCCCGCATGGATGAAAACAATTGAGGAACTTGGAACGACACATTCAGCCAGAGTAGAGGCACAGTTGCATGCCATGGCCATGATTGAAGAGAGAATCTTACAATCCCCCTTCTTTGCTCATTTAGCCCCCCGACGCTATATATCTGGGCATGAGCTGCAGTATAAACCGTACTTCATGTTAATGGCTGAATATCAGCTAGCTATAGAGAAAGAAACCGGCATGAAACCCACGCATGCTACACAATTCGAGCCGGCGGACTTGCCACCAAATGCGCAAAGAGGAGAGATCCATCAACCTGATTGGCGCAAAGACCTACTCCAGAAGTACCCAGAAATGATGAGCACATGGGTGAAAGCGCCTTTACATTTAAAGTATAATCCTTGCTGGGGACCAGTACCACGACGCCGCTCCTGGACTGCATTCGCTATCAAAGTACAAAACAATAGGCAGTGTCAGGATTGGCTGAATTACCCCTATTTCAAGCCGCCCACCGAGTTGCCCACTGTTGGCTATATGATGGCTACAATCCGTCACTGGCTCCCTCGCCTGAAGCATATGGATGATATCGCAGCGCATATGACTGTCAAAATTTTTGACATGATGCAAATGATATTTAAAGTCTTTCGACGCGTCAAGGCACCGCATGTAAACACCCCGGGATTTGAGCATGGTAACTTTGACCTAGTATACGACATGAGCACAACGCCATCGCTCCGGGTGTGTTATGCCTGGCACTGTAGAATAAAATACCTCCCGGCGTGCTACAAGCAAACATTCGAAGAGATGTTCACCACCGGATTTTGGGAATACCATTCCGAGGTATTCATCAGCAGGCCCACACATTTATTGCAACTTTTTGCCTGCGAGCGAATGGTTTATTCCGCGCACTATCAACTCCCGCCACCCGACGAACTGCAACCGATCGACTGGGAGAAACTCGAGGCTGATCTGGCCCGAGGCATTCGAGTATCTGAGCACACCCTCGCTCACGACCTCCTACAAAACTACATCCGGCAGACTGCACAACAAGGTTCTGTCGAGGACGACAGAAGCGAGAGGGAGGGGGGTGTTGGAAGCAGTCAGAGGCACAGACGACGTGGAAGCATGTAAAGACGGAGCAAGGAGCCAGTCGGATCATTTTTTCAAACAACTATGTTTTTATTACCTCTTCAAACATCCAACAGTGATTTTCATCACTCTTGTAACATATGTAATATAGACAAAATCCCATTTTCTAATTCATAGCTCCATTTTGTGCAAGCCGAGGAGTCCTCGAGCTTGAGGAGCTTAGGTAGAATGCGCGTACCAATTTTCGTTATTTTTAAACATCGTTTACCCTTCCAAATAGCCTCTAGGACCTATTTTTTAACTAGGCCGGTCACTAGATGTGAAATCGGTCAAAACTAGTCTAGAAACTATAAAAAGAGCTAGAGAGCTCATTTTTGAGGTTGGTTCATGTTGGCTAGTGTGAGCTTAGAGCTAGTTTGAGCTTGTAATAGTGTTTTTGAGTAATAAAGCTAATTTCCCACCTTCCATTGTGTCTGGCTTGTCTCTTCATTGTGTGTGTGCATGTGTATGTGCATCTTTGTGCTTCTCACCTTCACTCTCACATCATCTCTCATTCACGATCTTCATATCACTCCTATCTCTTCCGCGGATTGACATTAAGGAGGTGAAGCTTCTTAACGTGGTTCTCACCATTGTGCTAGAGCAACAATGGGTATACAAGTTAAAGTGTAAGCTTGATGGAACAGTTGACATGTATAAGACTGGGCTTGTTGCAAAAGGATATGCTCAAGAAAGAGGCATATTTTTTTATGAGATCTTTGCACCCACATGCTAAATGAACACTGTTTGTAGCATCGGTGCACTTGCAGCTCATCATGGTTGAAATGTACATGAGTTGGACATTGAAACTTCATTTTTGAATGGTGACATACATGAAGACGTGTACCTATTTCAGCCTCATGGCTTTGTGTAGAAGGGCATGAGAAGAAATGAAAAAGGCATTATATTCATTTGAAGCAAGCACCACATACTTGATATGAAAAGATACATGCCTACTTGATTGCACATGGTTTTGAGAATAGTCCAACTAAGGAGAAGCATTTTGTTGATCTTAAGGCTGATTTGCATGCCTCATTTGAGATGTCAAATTTGGGGCATTTGCATCATTATTTGGAAATTCAATTTATGCAAGTTGATGGGGGAATAGCTTTGTGTCCCATAAAATATATTGACACATTATTGTAGTGTTTTGGCCTTGAGGATTGTAAAACCATTGCCACTCCTATGGAAACAGGTTTACAATTCAGTCTTCATGATGTTGGAGATGCATTTGATGTTGTTCTCTATCAGCAGGTTCTTGGATGCTTGATTTACTTATGCATAAGCCAGTTTGATATTGAGTTTGATGCCTCTCAGATGAGTAGGTTTATGCATTGCCTAGGTGTTAAGCATTGACAGGTGGTTAAGCACATTTTTTGCTACTTGAGTTGTACCCAACTACTTGGATTATTTTTTCCCAAGGGGGGTCACTATTGCCAGATTTACACTCATGTGTCCAATAGTGGTTTTTTGCTTCATGATTGGTAGCCCATGCATATCTTGGTTGAGCAAGAAATAGCCTACTATGGCCACTTCTAATTGTGAGGCTGAATTTAGGGTATCTTTTAGAGGCAAGTGTTGAGTGCGTGTGGCTCAAATGCCTTTTTCCTGATTTGCATGTTGGTTAGGCTTCTGCTACCACCATCTTACTAATAGTTAGAGTCCATTGGCAATTGCAAGGAACCCTATGCTCCATGCTCGTCCAATGCACATTGAGGTGCATTATCATTATGTTAGGGAGAGGTTCTTTGCTTGAGAGATCAGTTTGGCGTACGTTCCCACACAGGATAACATTGTAGATCTTTTCACAAAGACTCTACCTCAGGAGACATTTAAAGCTTTCCACAAAGCTTTGGGCTTACTTCCTTTTGTAGATTGATCTCTTTTTTTACATAGCATGAAACTTCCTTATAAATGAGTTCTAGCTCCTTGTTCACCGCATCACTCGCAGGGGGATTTGTTGATATATTTGGTAGTGATGTGTGTGAACACACTTAGGACTGTCGGACACTTTTTTCCCACTTTAGGAGGTTTCTTTTCAGTGGATTGTATATATGCCTACCCTAATGGGTTACTTATTTTTATATGTTCACTTTGCATTACATTTAGTATTCTCTGTTGTGCTCCAAGCTTCTTCTTCTTCCTTGTGTTGTTTGTGTGCTTTCATAGACCTCAAACTCCAACACTTTTAGTAGCCCTTTCCCATCAAGAAATTCCTCATTCTGAATCTCCAAGCCTGAAAGTTGTTCTTGTCCAGCTTATCGCTCATATTTTGACTTATTCCGTCAACATTTGCCATTTCTATAGCAGTTAAGAGCACTGCAAAAATACTAGGAGCAGTACTTCTGGTTGAACACTGACACACTGACTTGAGAGTTTGATCTTAGAAAAACACAGTTTTCATGTATCAATAGCATATAAAATCATTCAAAATTTTATATTTGGAATATTTGAGAGATTCCAAATAGAATACAAGCTAGACTTTTTCAAACTGACCTTTTTTTTCTATGGCCTAACCTTGTGAGCTCAAAACAAAACAGAAAAATGAGCTAAACTAGTGACCCTAAAGTGCTAAATTCTAAAAATATTATAACACCTTCTACCTTCGCACCAAGTTTTGTAGCAATCTTAGTTTTCCATGCCTTCTCACGTACTCTTCAATGTCGGCCTTCTCCACAAGCTCTTTATAGGCACATTGGCTCGGATACCATCTCAAGATAAAGGAGATAAAGAAGAGAGCTCTCACACACTCTCGCACACAAAGAGAGCATCACACACACATTGATGCAAGGAAGAAGGATCTTCTTCTTCTTTTTCTTCTTCTATTACATACAGAGAATATACAAGAATGAACTAATACAAAAATAGAACCAATCCAATATATAAAGAACAATACATAAAGAAAACCCTAATGTTTGTGAATGAGTGAGTTGGCAAGAAAACAAATGTGTCATCGCTCTTGATAGATAAACCTGGTACAACTCACTAAAAAGTTTCATTGACATATATCGGCATAATTCCTACATATCAGACATATGAAAAAGTGTTATGTGTTATCCTCGATCATCACATGTTGAGTGGGGGAATATGGCATCCCATTGAAACATTAAAGAAAAAACAATTACAAAGCTCATTTTTTTAATTACCAATGGGGACATATAGTGGGGAAGGTAAAGAGCAATGTTAATTGATATAAGTGTACTCTATTATGAAAGTAGAAGGTGATGTCTATATGGAGAGAAGACAATCATTGTACATATATAGTGAACATCCCAAAGACCTCAATGAGTTTGGAGTGGAGTTCTTGATATTCAATCAAGAATATCCATAAGGTACAAGAAAATTTAAGGGGAAACACCCACTATTCTAAGTAGAAGATGGACCAAAGAGAATCGATGTCTTGAGAACTCTATTGTTAACTAAGATCATACATGACACAAAAGTGATTAGGGCCTACCACTTGATAGGTACCAGAGATTCTTTCTAGACATTTGGACCCTTAGGAGGGGTAAAGTCCCATTTTGCTTAGATCAAAGGGTTACAGACTTATGATTCCCTAATGCATATTTCTATGAGGATAGTATGAAGATGCCATTTCAGCTAATAGCCTTTGATTACCAAGGAAGGTACCTCCATCAATGTTAACTATTAGTGTTCACGTTATTCATAAAGAAGTAAGTAATGCTACTCCTTAAGGAGCTACTAGAGTTTACATTCATAGGCCTGATCCAGCTAGAATAATGGTGCCCATTAGATGATCAGATTTGGGAAGGAGGTTTTGAACTCATCAAGTCATTAATTGCATGAGGGATTCCTACAAAGGTCATAGGGATCCCCATGATCATGTCATGGAATTCAAACAAGTTCTTCACATAGCACAAGATGATTTTTTTATAATATGATACATTCAAGCTCATAGTGAAAGGCTTTGCCTTAGCTTTGTGCAAGTTGAGCTCATGAACTACTTGCTAGGAGTATGATGGGCTCACCACTTGCCCCAAAAGCCATGGTTGATGATTACTTCATAATCCTCCCTCGTAGGGTCTGGTTCAACCATCTCTTGCCTGTCATCTTGATTCTAAAACTCTCTTCCCCTTCTAGAGATCATTGTCCTCAATGATCAATACTTGATTTCCCATTGAATTGATGTACTCACCCTTGCATATTCACTTGAACCTTCTTGTTCTCAACCTTGGTCTCTTGAACCTTGCCTTTATGCTTCTTGGCCACTTGCCTACAAACTTGTCTTGCTCTCAACCTTGGTGTCTTGAGCCCTCCCTTTCTGCTTCTTGGCCACTTGCCTAGAAACATGCCTTGTTCTCAACCTTGGTATCTTGAACCTTGCATTTTGATTCTTTGCCAAGTCTAAAAATCTCTTCCCCTTCTAGAGATCATTGTCCTCAATGATCAATCCTTGATTTCCCCTTGAATTGATGTCCTCACCCTTGCAAAGTCTCTTGAACCTTCTTGTTCTCAACCTTCATCTCTTGAACCTTGCATTTGTGCTTCTTGGCCACTTGCCTACAAAATTGCCTTGCTCTCAACATTCGTGTCTTGAGCCTTGCCTTTTTGCTTCTTGGCAACTTGCCTATGGACTTGCCTTGCTCTCAATCTTCATATTTTGGATCTTGCATTTCTGCTTCTTGGCCACTAGCCTACAGACCTGCCTTACTCTCAACCTTGGCCTCTTGAACCTCATTCTCACTCATGAAGGGTATGTTGGATCGTCAATCTACTCCCTTTGGAATGATCATTGCGAGAGCTTTCCAACAGTATCTTACATGTCTAAATCTGACCTACCAATTGGCAAATACACTCTAATCTTTCTTGGGCTCACCTTTGAAACCAACACCTATGCCTTCCATCCACCTTGCCTAAGCCTACCTGATATTCAGTTTGATATCTCATAGATGAGCAGGTTTATGCATTGCCCAGGTGTCAAGCATTGGCAGGTGGTTAAGTGCATATTTTGCTACTCGAGTGGTACCTGACTACTCGGAATGTGTTTTCTCAAGGGGAGATCACTATCGCTAGATTTACATGTTTTTTTTTGCTCTAATTGGGTGGGTTGCTGTGACATTCGTTTGTCCACTAGTGGTTTTCACTTTGTGCTTGGTAGCTTATGCATATCTTGGTTGAGCAAAAAGCAACCTACTATGGCCACTTCTAGTTGTGAGGCTGAGTATAGGGCAATTTCCACAACGAATGTTGAGTCAATGTGGCTCAGATGTCTTTTGGCTTATTTGGGTGTTGATTAAGCTTCTGCCACCACCATCTTCACTGACAACTAGATCGCATTGGTAGTTGTGAGGAACTCTGTGTTCCATGCTCGCACAAAGCACATGAAGGTGTATTATCATCATGTCAGGGAGAGGTTCTCTACTAGAGATTTTAGTTTAGCACACATGCCCACACAAGATAACATTCTAGATCTTTTCACAAAGGCTCTGCCTTGAGATAAGTTTGAAGCTCTGCCTTGAGATAAGTTTGAAGCTATGGGCTTACTTCCTTTTGTGGATTGATCTCTTTCCACATAGCTTGGTACTTCCTTACACATGCATGCAAACTCCTTGTTCACCACATCACTCCCAAGGGGGATTTGTTGATATATTTTGGTAGTGATGTGTGTGAACACACTTAGGATTGTGAGGGCACATTTTTCCCTTTTTAGGAGGTTTTTTCTCCCCAACTTGTATATTTGCCTATAACCCTAATGGGTTACTTATCTTTGTACATTCACTTGGTAATACATTCAGTATTGTGTGTTGTGCTCCAAGCTTCATCTTCTCCCTTATGTTGTTTGCATGCTTCTATAGTCCTCAAACTCCAACAAGGGTCACCATATTGATCAGATTGTGAATGCACAACAACCACAAGAGAAGGATGATGAACAAAAGAGGCATGGGGAGGTGTCAGATGAGGAGAAGGAGGTTGTACCATGAGATCCACAAGAGGAGGGGGAGAACTTTGTGGACCAAATGCCACCACATTGACAGGGGTTAGAGAAGATGGTTGTGAACCAGTGGTCCCTACAAAAATATCAAGCACAAAACTAGACTCACTTCATCATTAAGGGGAGAAGGAATCACTACTGATTCCTAGGAAGAAGAATCCATAGGGATAGGATCATGATGGCACTTGTGGGCATGGTGAAAATAAACACCCACACTTTCATCTTCCTTGTCTGAAGGTGGAGATAGAGGTTGAAAAGGAGGTGGAAAAGTAGCCATGATAGAGGTCAGCAAAACCAAGGGAACTCGGGTTGAATGGGAAATTAACCTTGGCAAAGAATAGTGAAGATATACCAGAAGCATGAATGGGTGGAGGAATTCTTCTTCAACTATCAAACAATAGATTGGCATTCCAAACATATTTTTTGAAATAAGAGTTTCACCAATTGATCTATTGCATGGAAACATGGGACAAGTAGGAATAAAATAGTGTTCATCTAGAGCATGTAGATCATCCAACTATGAATAAAGGGAATCAAGAGGGAGGATTTTATGCTCAATAACAACTCTTAAACTAGGAATAACAACTTTCATGAGTGCAATGGCCTGCAAGCCATAAGCTCATTTGAAAGGTGTAAAGCTAGTGGCGACCTTATATGTTGTTGGATAGCCCCATAAGACATCAAGAAGAAGTTGATCTCACTATTTAGGAAAATGAGTGATCAATTTCTTTAACATAATTAATAAGGTTCTATTAGCACTTCAAACCAAGCCATCAACACGAGGGTAATAAGGGGTACTAAATTTTATGGATAATCTAGAAATTCTTAGTAAGTATGGTAATTAAATAATTGGCCAAATGCATCCCACAAACAGAAGCAATTTCCAAAGGTAGACCAAAGCACAGAAAAACATTGCGACTCAGGCAACACACAACCACTGAAGCCATTCCTGATTTCACTACCTATCCTTTAGCCCTATGTGTAGCATAGTCTATACAGGCATGGTCTATAGAGTTTATAATATAGTGAATTATTAGTAGCAAGATTGGTATGAAGATTCTTGAAGGTATAAAGAATGGAATAAATCTATGCAAGAGGAGATTTGTGCTTTGGAGGAACAACCATACATGGAAAATAGTTCCAAAGAAGCAAGGGTTGAAAGTAATAGTATGCAAATGGGTAGACAAGGTGAAAAGACATGCATATGGTACCATAGCAAGACACAACGTTAGATTGGTAGCAAAATGGTGCACTCAAACCCATGAAATAGACATTGAAGAGAAGATGATTACCATTAGGACCATCACCGCTTTGGCTGCATCAAGGAGATTATATCAGCTTGATTTAAAGAATGCAATTTCAAATCTAAAACTGAAAGAGGTAGGGCCTGATGGAGAAGATCATTACCATTAGGACCATCACCGCTTTGGCTGCATCAAGGAGATTATATCAACTTGATTTAAAGAATGCAATTTAAATCTAAAACTGAAAGAGGTAGGGTCATGGAGCCACCACTTAGTTTTTCTCATGATAAGTTTCATGATCATGTATCTGAGCATAGGAAGGCATCATATGGAATAAAATATTGGTGGAGTACTTTCATAGTTGTGGATCCAAATAAAGTCTAGCAGATCCCTCATTATTCATGAAGGGAGGAGAAGGTAAGTATGTATACATATGCACTTATGATGATGGCCTTGTTATCACATGTGATGATCAAGATTGAATCAAGGAATCAAAGAAAAAAATTGGGAAGGAGTGCAAAATCTCATAACTTGGTGAGTTTCAATATCTCTTACATATTAATATAGTTAATGCAAAGGAAGGACTTGATGGATATATTGGTGAAGTATGCAATGCTTGAAACAAGCCGATTGCAAATCCTATGGAAGTGAATATCAAATTCACTTCATATGAAGTGGAAGTAGTTGAGTGCATCTCTTTATATAGGTCTTTGTTGGGTTCTTTGATCTATGCAACCATAACAAGGCATGTTATATCATATAGTGTAGGTGTGTTATATGAATGAACCAAACGTGCCACACCTTCAAGTAGGAAGAAGGATGCATGTATATTTGAAAGGGACAATAAATGAAGGCTCTTATTATCGCTATGAAGGTAATGTTTAGGTAAAATAAGTTATTGATGCTGATTGAGCATGATTTGAATAAGACAAAAGAAGTGTAAGTAGATACATGGTAATAAATGTATCAAGGCTTGTGTTTTTGTTTTCAAAGAAGCAACCCATAATTACTTTATCATCTATCGAAGATAAGTGTATAGGCTTAGCTCAATTCACATGCAAGATTATGTGGTTTAGGAATCTTCTCAAAGATATATGTATGTAGGTTGATCAATTTCCAATTACAAGTGAAAACCTAAGTAGTGTGGACCCTTGCATCCAATCCTATCTTCCATACAAGGACTAAAAACATTGAAGTACACTAAGATTTTTTGCAAGAAAAGGTAATAAAAATTGAATTAAAAGTACATCATATCAGTAAGTAAAACAGATCAAGTGGCGAATTTATTTACCAAATCATAGGATATCATCAAGTTATGTCGGTTCAAGATATGCATTGGATTGAGGGAGCTTGGCAACTCATCACAAGTTAAAGCTTGATGGGGATACTTGAGAGTGAAGCTTCAATTAGAGGACTCTAACCAATGAAATAAAAACACAAGGATTGTGTTATTTACCTCCTCACCAGACTAACTTCAAATTCAAGACTCCTACAACATTTCACTTTTGGATGAATGTTGATTGTTCGAGAACCTTTTAAATCTAGGGGTGTGCTTTTCAGATGAATAGAACTAATTGTATGAGTCAGGGTGATGTGTTTCCCATATGTCTTCAACTTTTTCATTGAGTTTTGTAATTGTTATAAATAAGAGAATCAAGCCCCCTACTTTAGATAGTCCCTTTCTCGCCGCCATCCAAAGCTTGATATACCATATCTATCACATGTGTTAAACAGTGACTAGCCTATCTAGCTCTCTCTTTTTAGTAATTCTCCTAGCTTAGGCATGAGCTTGTATTGAATTTAAATGTATTTTGTTTGATAATATAGTGATCCAAAGTTGGCTCAAATCTTGGGGTCATTATTTCTATAGTCTAGGATTATATTCATGATATTGAGTATAGTTCATTATCAAGTGCCTTTAGAGAATAGGTTAAGAAAGCATTGTTGGTGGCATATAACCTTTGTATCTAGGAAGGCATTTTGTGTAGGATTACGTTTTTTGTTGAGGGGTAGGAGGGTTTTATACAAGCTCACTGAAGGGAGAATTAGATTTTTCTATCATGTTTGAGTAATATCGGAATTAGTCTCCAAAGGTAGAATGCACAGTCTATTACGGTCACACTAAATTACATTCCTCCTAATTATCAAGCAATGCCCTTGTTAGCTATTTCATAGCCAAATTTGTTCCCTATAAGCTCAATAATCCTTGGGTCTATTGGTACTAATGCTCATTTAGGGTTGTCTTGTGGGATCACAAATCTGAATGATAATACATTATGAGGGGTTGGAGGTTAGTACCCTAAGAGCAATTGAGATTCTTGGGATCCTTGTGGTTCAAATCTTGAGCTAGGTTCCTTGGAATAGTGTTATTCGAGTGGGTAGGGTTTGATTGTATGTTTGGTATAGGGAAGGGTAATATTGACGCAACCTAGGTTGATAGGATTGAGGGTGAAAGGTAGGTGGTTGTCGATACATGATTGGTTGTTCATAAGAAAGGGGCGCTCTAACATGTTTCCCATTGTAAAAGAATACTTGTATAGGTTAATTCACGCAATATTGTTATATCAGACAAAAATGCATGGGTCTTCTCTTTACCTTGATGTCTTTCATACATGTGAAGTGATGGTGGATTTTGATGACAAGAATTTAGGGGATGGTATCCAAGGAATCGCATATGTTGGGGGCTTACTAAATACAACTAAGCTGTTTGTATAAGTAGTACCATATTGCACCCTACACTTATTGAAAACCCCCAATCGTGCCTTTTATTGTTTACAAATGGTTATCTATAATTTTGGTAGACTAAGAATTTCGGGTACAATATTACTTTTGCTCTACAAGCTCAGAATACAAAGTATGAACTTATGATAAAAAATTCATAGTAGTGTGGAGGTAGACTCATCCCTATAAGTAATTATAAAAAACAACTTCAATCCTTCATAGACTTCATAGTCTTCACACATCTTCATATCTCCATCTTTTAAGTTCCCAAATTTAGCACTTCAAAAATCCCATAATTACAAATACATAGTCTCATTTGGTGGATTTATAGCATCATCATACAGAGTGGACTCAAACCCAAGGAAATCTACAAAGAACTATAGAAAATAGTGAATATGTATTTACTCACACTCATTGTAGGAATCCGAAATTTGCTTACAATATGCAATAGTCTTGCACCATATTCATCCATTGCCTCCAACTTTATTAGCATCACGAAACTTCCTTTTCCACAAAAGTTTGCTCGAGCTTCAGGGGCAACTGCAGATCTTTGTACATCACATACATGAGAAAAGGAGATTAAATTCTCCCAGATGCACGATGGTTTTTGAAATGTCTACCTTCACCATCGTGGGTGTTGTGCTATGCCACGATGAAGCTTCTTCTCCGGTTACAAGTTGTGTTGTTAGCTCTTTATTATCTGCAATAAGCTTAAAGCTTTGATCATGAAAGACAAAAAAGAAGTCTCTTCAACAACTTGCAGGGATCGATCTAAGCACGTCTAAGAGCCAAAGGCAGCATTGTTGTAAACCAAGTGATCTTAGCCAGCCGTGCTATTTTCATTTGTGCTATTATATTTGTAGTAATTGAAGATCAGAGCTACATTGTAACAAATAAGGATTGCTTCAGCTGCTATCTCTGTGAAGTACAAGCATTGGGGGAGTAGGACTTGAAGCCGAAACCTCCTTATTCAAAGGCTTACTACAACATACTACTTATATTCTCATGGGATCTTCATGTTCGCTGCTAAACTTGAAGAAGGAGAAAGTAACACACCACTCAAAGATGTGGGAAGGGACTTAAGATTGGAACCCAAATTCTTGCTAGAAGAAACTATTGCTTGAACCACATGAGCTACATATGTAGATGTTGCATCTATATTCTCCTAGTCCAAAGAGAAGGGTGAGCAAAATCCATGCACATGGAGATCTCAAGGATGGAGAATGGCGCTTCCCGAGGATCAGGGGAAGGACGTAGCTTAATTGGGAGATAAGTATTCTCTAAGTTAATGATTGGTTTCAATATTTGTTCTTGCTCTATGGTTTCATGTAGGATGCATTTTAATCATTGAAGTATAGTAGTAAACTTCATTTTTGATAATATTGATGTAAATATTTGAAACCTACATGAAAGAGCATAAACATATTGAAACACTCATAAAGCACAAGCATGCGTATACGAAAGAATGTTTTCATGCACAATTTATATTTTCTTCTTGCTTCCAAAAGGAATAGGATGCACTCAAGTCTATGCACATGTATATTTATAACTTTTGGTAAGGTAGAAGATAGATTGTTTGTGCATGGATGATTGGACATGCATGATTGGATGCACACATGTCATGGACTAGAATGGATCTCTAGTCATTGAAGAATAATGTTCTCCCAAGTAGTGAGAAGAAAAGTCTTTAAATTCTTTAGAAAGCAATTAGTTCCCAGTAGTTCCCAAACCTTTGGTATGGTTACTTAAGTCCAAATAGTGATATAACCCAAAGGTATATCAAAGATTCTTAGCTTTGGAATCTGAGAGGCATTAGTGTATGCTTGGACTTAAGTTGAGAGAAAGATCTCAAAAATCTTGGGTAAGCAAAGAAGCTTTTGATAGTTCAGGAGATCTCAAAGATAAAGACAAATTCTTTATTCTATCGCATGATCAACAAGAATTGATCAATCTTGGCCATGGTTGTCCAAGAATTTGTAGTTGGAACTACTGTGAAAATTGCCCAAGTATTGGCAATCGAAATAGTAAGTTGTTCCAAGTTTGAACAGAGTAGATGTTCCAAGTAAGTAGTCTGCAACTGTGTCAACTGGTACTTAAGTCTGTGGAAGGTAAAACATAAATGTTTGCCTATCCTTAAAGGGATTTTGGTACAAATCCAAAAAGCATGAGCGGATGCTTAGACTTACGCAGTATAGAGATTCCTGTAAAGTCTCAGCTGAGGTAGCTATTTAAAGCTGGAATTAGAAAGGAATCTAAAGACAAGAGGTCAAAAGCTCTTGTCACTACAAATTGGTCAAGTATAACCAATTAAACTTGAATTTGATAAATTCAAGTACTTGGACTTCTAAATGGATTTGAAGGGATATTCTATCAAGAGGATTTCAAGTTTCCAAGATAAAGGCACGAGATCGTGAAACGATCGTGCAAAGGAGTTAAAACCTAGAATATGAATGTTAGAGGTAATTTATGAAACTTCAAAATTCTTTAAAGAAGTTGAAGTGAAAAGGTACTCTATGTTTATACTTTAGGATAAGTATCATCCACACATTAATGTGAATATAAAATAGGGTGGTATGGGACACCAGATTTTATACTCAGATTGATGTAGGAAAGATGGTATGGGACATCGGACCGTGGAAGGATAATTATCTTTTAGTCTGAGAATGAATTTTGAAGTTAGATTTGATCTTGAAAAGAATGAAAAATTTCAAGGATAAGTTTTAATTCAAGGAGGATAAAATTATGATCTCAAGATACTTCAAGATCAAGTTTGTAAGAAGATATGAAGTAAGTAACTTCTAAGATCTTCTTGAGACACTTCAAGCTTAAGTGTTATCAATAAAAAATATTTGATAAATTTTTGAAAGATTAAGACTTTGACTTTGAACTGAACCTTTCAACTAAGGAATACATTGACTATGTCAAGCTACAAGTTCCTAGTGTAACTTGGAAAATTCAATCCTTTGACTCAAAGTAATGTGAAAGAATTGCATTCCTAGTAAGGAATCATAAAGATTGAATATATGTATGAACTTAGTCTCAAGTGAAGCATTATTTGAGTAAAAAACTCATCAACAAAACTTCAGTGGATCGACACATTGATGTTGGATACCACACTAGTATCTTGTGGTTAGATGATGTTTAGATTTACTCTATGAATCTTTTTGAGAATCAAGTTCTTTCCTCTTAAAGATAAAAAAATACATGCTTCAATACCTTATTGAAATAGATCATTAAGAAGTCAAAGTCTTGAGATAAAGTCTTGGGTCATCAAGTACTTGACTCTCAGCAAGTTTATATCTTAGAAGTTAGAATTAGTTATACAGATTTTTAGTTATTTCCTTTTGCTTTCCAAATCTTTTGGAATTGACTCAGATATGGTATCTGGTTCCTTTTGCAAAAGTCTAGGGTTAGCCGATTGGAACCAGATAACTAAATTAAACATCCTAGATAGATGTTATGTACAAGAACTTATTCAATCTTCAAAAGATGATAGGTCAAAGATTGACTTATTCATTTGGGTTTGCTTCTAGTTACTAGCATACCTCTTATGAATTTCTAGAGTTCAGTACACTCTAGAACAAGGAAGTTAGGAATTGTTCATCAGCTTGACAATTCCCAAGAACTTAAAGATCAAGATTTTGAGTCAAGTCCTCAGTTAGATAATTTTGATTTTGAATTAGACTTGGTCAAGATATAGTAAGGTTGATCCAAAGTAATTGGAAAACTTTCTCCTATAGTTTACATAGGATTTCCACGACTATTAGGACCAAGTCGTCCTCAAGTCGGGTGACGAAATCAAGTAACTGTTGGCTGGAAGTTAACTATTGTACAAACATCCAAGTCACATGTTTGGATCAACCAAACTTCAAGTTTTCTAAATCAAATTCAAGAGAAACAAGAGTTCTCAAAGTCTTGATTGGGATACAAATCCCACCTTAGTTACTAAATCTATGCATGAGTTATGCCTAGAAATGGACGAGTAATTAGAATCCATCCATTTCATATGTTTGTGCCCCGATCGCACATTGAGACACAATGAAATGGCTAGGGATGTTTTTAGATCCACCCTTATTATTCATTTGTACTTTGACTAGTTTATCAAAGTGCAAAGGTGGACGGTGTTTTGAATCATTTGGGTAGGGATCCCACCACAGAGATGAGACATGTTCTTCTAGTTTTAGAACATGACCATGTTCTTCCAGTTTTAGAACATGAAGCTCGGGGGCTGCCTACGGTTATATATACATAGCTTTATGTTCGAGGAAAAAAATCTTTTCCAAGGGGGGAAGAATATAATAAAGTAAGTCTATGGTCTAGGGATCCAACTGCTTCAGACAAATCTGAAATCGGACACCGTTTGGTCACTTGTCTGTAGGACCAAAGATCTCAAGAATAGACTCAAGGATAAGTTCATGTGCTCTCATGTTCAAGTGATCCACTTAGCCTAGTGGTTAAGTCTCATGGTTGTGAAGGAGGAGGTCTTGGGTTCAATCCCCATGGGGAGCATGGAGAGAGAGTTTTGCCCAAGATGCTCTAGAGCCTTCTAACTCAAGTTTACATGATTTAACTTGAGACCAGTGGACTTAACTCGAGAGGCGAGTACACCAACCACTAGTGGACTCTAGTGGAAGGTGCTAAAGTAGTGGTCGAGATCACTCCAGCCACTAGTAGACTCTAGTGGAAGATTTGAAAGGAGTGGAGGAGATTGCACATGCACTTGTGGACTCTAGTTACATTTGTGTTCCTCGTTGATTCGAGTAGCTATATATACAGGCATAAGGTTGGGAGGAGAGTCATCTCTCTAGCACATGGTGGTCCTAATTGTTAGTTTCTTACACATGCATACATACACACATACATACATATATACACACATGCATACATCAAACACATGGATACATATATATACACGCATATACACATGCATACATGCATGCATACACAGATACATGCGCACACATGCATGCATACATACACACATGCATACACATGTTGATCCCTCTTTAGGTGGGTTTTTTTTTTCCAACTTGTATATATGCCTATTGGCCTAATGGGCTACTTATCTTTGTAGATTCTAGTGGTAATACATTTAGTATTGTGTGTTGTGCTCCAAGCTTCTTCTTCTTCTTTGTTCTGTTTGCATGCTTCCGCAAACATCTAACTCTAACAATTGGTATCAGAGTAGGTCGTTGCTTCATCTAGGGCATCATCGACACCTGTTTGGTTGTAGTCTAAGAATCGCATGAAATTTGGTGAGCATACTCAAGGTGTTTTGAAGATCAAAACAGCTTTGCTGTGTGGTGCCAAGATCGCGATCTGAGCTCGTTTCGGCCTCTGAATGCACTATTGTAGCACTTGTGTAGGCTATTTTGTCTTTTTTGTGCCAAAGCTATATACCAGTTTTGGTTCGCCAGTATAAGCATCTCAAAGTCTGCTACAGGTTTAGTAGAATTCGTCTGGACAGTTTATTCAACTTTTTGAGATATAGTCAATTTTCTGCATCAGGGTATTTTAGTCACCGGCCATGGCTGAAAGTAGTGATGTATTCCATATGTTGGTTGTTGAGGATAAGTTGGATGGTACCAACTAGTCGTTATGGGGCTTATATGATGCAACATGTATTGGTAGCAACAGGACTGTGGAACATTGTGTAGGGTGTTGAAAAATGTCCTATCACACCTGCAACTATCACAATTGTAGGTACTAAAGCTGATGTAGAAGGTGTCGAAGATGGTGATATTTTGCAGATTCATGTGCATGTTGCTATTTTTGTTGCACCTAATGCATAGCAAATTCTTTGGGATGGCAGTGATGCTCACGCACATGCATTAATAGCTTTGTCTATCACAGGTGCCATTATTCCTCACATTCACTCTTGAAAAACAGCTAAGGATGCTTGGGATACACTTATCACATTGTACCATGCTAGGAATGAGGCTCCTGTTGCTTACCTCCGAAAACAATTGGAGAGTGAGCACATGAATGAAGGTGATTCTATGGATAGTTTCTGACAATGATCAAGGATTATGAAGTCCTTCCTAGCAATTCACTTGTGCAAACTGTTTTGAATGGTCTTCCTGACTCATATCAGAGTTTTTCTTCTAGTCTTCATTCGATGATGAAAGGCAATTCAAATGCCTTAACATCTGAAGAGTTAGTTTCTATTTTGTTGCAAGAAGACCACTCTAGGCAGAATAGTTCTATTATGCACAGGAAGACCAGTCTAGGCAGAACAGTTCTATTATGCATGTTGCAGATCAAGCTTTCCTGGCTAGTCTGAATGGCAAAGGAAAATGGAGCTCTTCTATTGGTAAGTAGAAATCTGCAAATGCTGCACATTTGAAGAAGGAAGACAAAGATGAGGAGAAATCAAAAAAGCAGAAATTGTTTTGCAAATACTATAAAGCAAATGATCATGTCATTAAGAGCTGTCCAAAACTAGCTGCTAAAGAGGCAAAGAAGAAAGAGGCCGGAATGGTTGTTGAGGCCTCTACACCGAAAACAGAGTCTGCTAATCTTGTGTAGGAAGAAGAATATTTAATACTGTTTGCAGTTTTGACCCATCTTCTGATGAGCAGTGCATGTTTGCAGTAGACTCAGATATTTACCAAACATATTACCTCACAATGCAGTTTCTTCTCTTCACTCGAGCCTACCCTACAGGGAATACTATTACATGCACCAACAACTCCTCTTATCCTGTTATGGGAGTTGGTAAGATCATTTCGACTACTACTAATGGTAGTTCTTTCACTTTGTCAGATGCTTCGTTTGTGCTAGGGATCAAAAAAAATCTGTTATCAATTTTTGCATTAACTAAGATTGGGTTGGTTGCGAAATTTATTGATGATAGATGTACAATTCATGATCTGTCAAATGGCGACGTCATTATTGCTTCTGAAATTTTGTGTCATGGGTTTTATAAGCTCATAGACTATGAAAGATCTGTAAATGATTCGGCATGTGTAGTACATGATTCTCAGGCTATGTCAGATGCAAAAGCTTTGGGATGCGTGCTTTGGTTATCTGAATTTTGCTAGTTTGCTATGCGTGCAGAAATCTAAAACAAAAAACATGTTTGTGAAGGCTAAAATGTTGCATTCTTCCTTTCCAAAAGATGGTTCAGTTCAGGCTACTCAGAATATGCAGCTTGTACATAGTGATGTTTGTGGTCCTATGCAGACACCTTTTGGGAACTATCTTTACTTTGTGACTTTCATCGATGATTTGGTTTTGGTTGAAAATATATTAGCACGTAAAATGGGCACCCTCCGTTCTGATCGAGGGGGGGAATATATGTCTTCTAACTCTAATGCATTTATGGTTGAACGTGGGATAAAACATCAGTGTACAGTGTCGTACACACTTCAAAAGGATGGAGTTGTTGAATGGAAGAACAGGTCACTCATGGAGATGGTGAGATGTATGGTCAAGAGTCAAGCTTTACCATAGTTTCTTGCTTGAGGTTGTCACGTGTGCAGCATATGTACTTAACAGGGTGTCCCACTAAAGCACTGCAGTTTATCACTCCATATGAGGTTTGGCATGGGCGCAAGCCATCCATTGCTCATCTGCATGTTTTTGGTTGTCTGGCATAGCATTAGTGCCTGAACAACATCGTAGAAAATTGGATGATAAAGCACTAAAATGTTATTTTGTTGGGTATAGATCTGAAAGTAAAGGCTATCATCTGTATCATCCACAGACTAAACACATTCTGGTTAGCCGTGATGTTGTTTTTATGGAAGATGCTATTCAGCCATTGCTTTCATGTACTAAGGAGACATGTGTAAGCTCCAAAGACATGTATGATACTTTGCTGCCTCTTTTTATAAGTGGGCAGTCTAGTGCTGGTCCTAACGAGGCAACTTCTCAGCCTTTGCAGGTTTCATGTGATGATGCAGATCATTCCATTTTTTATGCAGATTTACATGATGCACTTGTTGATGAGAGAGCTGATATTGAGCAGGTAAAAACTATCCCAAAATGGGTGGTGTAGACTTTGCGTGATAGCAAATTAGATGCATCTTTGTCATATCGTGCTCATTCAGGCTCTCATAGTGCCTC
Organism: Ceratopteris richardii; assembly: GCA_020310875.1. NCBI lineage: Eukaryota > Viridiplantae > Streptophyta > Polypodiopsida > Polypodiales > Pteridaceae > Ceratopteris > Ceratopteris richardii. The sequence continues at coordinate 33,941,448 of CM035414.1, read as the reverse complement.
TTTTGCATCAAATTTCTATGCTATGGATGCCTCTAGTCTCTGTGATGAGACTGAACCTATTTCGTTTGATGAAGCACAAAATTCTGAACATTGGATGGCTGCAATGCAATCTGAACATGATGCTATCATGAAAAATGGTATGTGGTCTTTATGTGATTTACCTCCTACCAAGAAGGTCATTGGCACTAAGTCGGTATACAAGCTGAAGTGTAAACCTAATGGAACAGTCAACATGTATAAGGCTAGGCTTGTTGGAAAGGGTTATGCACAGGAAAGAGGCATTGATTTTGATGAAACCTTTGCTCCTACTTGTTGAATAACTACTGGTCGTAGCATATGTGCACTTGTAGCTCATCATGGTTGGAATGTACATCAGTTGGACATTAAAACAGCATTTCTAAAATTATGGTGACTTGCATGAAGAAGTGTATGTTTTTCAGCCCCATGGCTTTGTGCAGAAAGGGCATGAAAACTAGGTGTGCACGTTGAAGAAGGCATTATATGGTTTAAAGCAAGCACCATGTGTGTGGTATGAAAAGATACATGCCTATCTCATTGCACATGGTTTTGAGAACAGTCCAACTAAAAGCACCTTATAAGTTCAACGTTCTAATGATGTGCTTTTGATCATTGTGGTGTATGTTGATGATATGATGGTCACTAGCCCTCATGACATGCATATTGTTCATTTTAAGGCTGATTTGCATGCCTCATTTGAGATGTCTAATTTGGGGCATTTGCATCACTATTTGGGCATTCAGTTTATGCAATTTGATGGTGGAATGGCTTTGTGTCAAACAAAATATATTGACACATTATTGCAGTATTTTGGCCTTGAAGACTGTAAGCCTATTGCCACTCCTATGGAGACAGGTTTACGATTGCTTCTTCATGATGCTGGAGATGCATTTGATGTTGTGCTCTATCAGCAAGCTATTGGATGCTTGATTTACTTACGCATTAATTAGCCAGATATTCAGTTTGTTGTCTCACAGATGAGCAGGTTTATGCATTGCCCCGGTGTCAAGCATTGGCAGGCGGTAAAGCGCATCTTTCGCTCCTTGAGTGGTACCCGGCTACTTGGGTTGTTTTATCCCAAGGGGGGATCACTACCGCGAGATTTTCATGCTTTATTTTACAGTGATTGGGATAGTTTCTATGGCACTCTTGTGTCCACCAGTGGTTTTTCCTTCATGCTTGGTAGCTCATGTATATCTTGGTTGAGCAAGAAGCAACCTACTGTGGCCTCTTCCAGTTGTGAGGCTGAGTATAGAGCAACTTTCATAGCAACTGTTGAGTCACTGTGTGTTTCAGATGCCTTATGGCTGATTTGGGTGTTGATCAATCTTCTGCCACCACCATCTTCACTGACAGTCAGAGTGCATTGGCAGTTGCAAGGAACCTTGTGTTCCATGCTCGCACTAAGCACATTGAGGTGCATTATCATTATGTCTAGCAGAGGTTCTCCGCTAGGGAGATCATCTTGACATATCTGCCCACGTTTGAGAACATTGCAGACCTTTTTGTGAGGGCTCTGCCTAGGGAGAAGTTTGAAGCTTTCTGCAAAGCTTTGGGCTTACTTCATTTTGTGGATTGATTCCACATAGATTGGCACTTCCTTATACATGAGTGCCAACTCCTTGTTCACCGCATCAATCCTAGGGGGCATTTGTTGATATACTTAGGTAGTGATCTATGTGCACACTCTAGGATCGTTGGGGCACTTTTTTCCCCCTTTATGAGGTTTTTTTCCCACGGCTTGTATATACACCTATTGCCCTAATCGGCTACTTATCTTTGTACATTCTAGTGGTTATACATTTAGTATTGTGTGTTGTGCTCCAAGCTTCTTCTTCTTTCCTTATGCATACATGTATGCACACACACACACACACACACACACACACACACACATATATATATATATATATATATATATATATATATATATATATATATATATATATATATATATATATATATATATATATATATATATATATATATATATATATATGTATTCACACATGCATAGATGCACATGCACATACATACATACCACAAATAGCTGCATACATACACACATGCATATTCATACACACATGCATACATGCTCATATGCATACATGCATGCATATACACACACGTGCACATACATCACACATTCATGCATACATACATACGCATGCATATATACATACATGCATAGATGCATGCATACACACACATGTATATATCACAAGTGCACACATACACACATTTATATATCACACATGCATACACATATATACACATCACACACATGCATGCATACACACACATATTCAAAAAATATACATACACATGCATAAATGCATACACATGCATAAACACAGATGCATAAACACACATGCATGCACACACATGCATACACACACATGCATACATACCCATGCATATATCTCACACACATACATGTACATACATACACATATATGTATGTATGTATGTATGTATGTATGTATGTATGTATGTATGTATGTATGTATGTATGTATGTATGTATGTATGTATGTATGTATGTATGTATGTATGTATGTATGTATGTATGTATGTATGTATGTATGTATGTATGTATGTATGTATGTATGTATGTATGTATGTATGTATGTATATATATATATATATATATATATATATATATATATATATATATATATATATATATATATATATATATATATATGTGTGTGTGTGTGTGTGTGTGTGTGTGTGTGTGTGTGTGTATGTACATGTATGTGTGTATGTATGTATGTATGTATATATATATATATATATATATATATATATATATATATATATATATATATATATATATATATATATATATATATATATATATATATATATGTGTGTGTGTGTGTGTGTGTGTGTGTGTGTGTGTGTGTGTTTCTAATCCACTTTGTTCTATATGTATAGTTACTATGGATACTCGTTGAGAGCACAAAGTGAAACTTATTCTCATAAAGAATTTTATGAGAAGAAGGATTTTGATTGATTCTTTAGGGGTTATAAATGCATGAGTGTGTAGAGATGCCCATCAAAGAGTTAGATTATGCTATACAAATGCTTACTGAGTGGCGAGAGGCAGGTTCCTCTGCTGATCCATTTTTCGGAGGACAACCTTTTGCACAAAGGTGTGCTTGCTTATTATAATTTATTATTTAAATAGGATTATAACATAAATTTTTTTTAGTTATTTTAATTTGTTTAATTTTAGGACACCTATACCACTTCCAGCTCATGAGAGTACAGCAGAGGTACCTATACACACATGCATAGGTAGCTTAGGGTTGGAGTGTGACATACTCTAGGCGGAAGCAAAGTATACATCACACATGGCTTAAAGTTTAAAAACACAATGACGACTATATGTGATTCTTAATTTAGATTTGTTCACTTAAAATAGGCATAAATATATATTTCTCAAAGAAATTGAGATGTATTTTATTTGACTTACTTATTGTTGAAAAAAAAGAAGGAGCAAGCTTAGAGAATTATTTGGATAATTTGGAAATTCCAAATGTGAGTAAATGCTTCGATAAAGATAAAGTCACGAGTCCTTGTCCATTAGGAGTGAAAGCGAACATCAACGGACACTCCAAGGAGCTGGAACATCATGAAGAATCCAGTGAAAAGTCAAGAGACAAGGAAGGGGTAGGTGAAAGCTCACACACTCATTCATACATACATGGAAGGCATATTTTCGGAGAACAGTATTGAGGAGAAGGATCTCACAAGTGCCTAGGGACCAGAGGAGCATCCCCAAGAAGTTTCAGCACCATATTGTCTCTGTAATTGAGGTTTTGTATCAATTTTGCACACTAGACCCACTCTCTCTAGTGTTTTTATCAGACATAGTCAACTTTGTAACAGATGGTTCTCTCTATGTATAAATCCAAATGTTGTGAGTATTATCTTGAATGAAAGCCTATCGCTTTCACTTTATGTATATTAACTATCACATTGATATCTTTCTAATGCACCGAGATATTGGCATTTCTATATGTCTGAAAATTTTACATAGGTGGATAGATAGGTAATCTGATTTGTAAGAGAGAGTTGCCTAACCTTTACTCATCCAAATTGAGTTTTTCTTGGCTTTTTGGAAAGTTAAGAGAGTTGTTTGCAAAATCTTGGGGTCATTGGATTTTAGATGATGGGTCAAAGTGCTTGATCTAGGTCAGGTACTTTTTCACGAGTAGGCTGGGAGACCTACTTGGGCTCATTGTGCTTTTGTTGTGCATATAGAGGATTTGTTCCTCACAGTTGATATGAGAGCTTTGGAGCTTGGATTAGCAGCAGCACACTACAAGGGAGTACACTTGGAGAAGAAGGTGCTTCATCAAAGAGGAAAGAAGTGCAACACAAGGGATTGCTTGACAAGGTAACCTCTATACCTTTCTCTCATTTCAATGCTAGATTTGGGGCAAAAAGTGGAGTTTTTGGACAACTACCAACCTTGGAGGTTCAGAGTTACAAATTACCTTATAGGCAAAGGGCTATGGTCCATAGTGAGTGGATAAGAAGAAAGACATGATGTAGACCTTGAAGCTCCAACCACTACCAATGCACAAAGGAAGGAGC